>NW_019281017.1:0-53115 GCF_000648695.1 Onthophagus taurus
TGTCAATATTTGTCATAATTTGTCATAAATCACGTCACTATTTCAATAAGATTATAATAAAATTATGAATTTTATTGAAATGGTTGAAATGAAATCGTTTATGGATTATGTTTTTGTAATTAATTATCAACAATTTCTATTTATCACTACTTGAAGTACTTGAACTCACCCTACTTGAAGCATATGAAATCGAAAAAATCCGAAACATATCCAAACACCGAAAATTTAAATGACCAGGTACAACTACAAAAAATCCCCCTGTACAGGTTCCTATCAAACCCATACAACATTAAATCCAAACCACCAGAAAATACATTTAACTAAATTTCGTATCCCCTAAAACCTCTACCTTTTATACACACGAGGAATACAATCCAACTAGTTCCCATATTCCAATCATTTCCATAACACTATTCTATAAGTAAATTTCCATTTTATTTTGCGCTCTTGGCGACACACTCACCTATGGAACATGATTATGTTCCACCCGACATTATATGTTTCACTTGACACATCTGCTACATCCCCATTCTCATTTTCTAAGTTTAGGTAATACATTAATTGTTAAAACTTTCTATTCTATTTCATTTTACAGTCCATTAATGATATATCAAAATTTGAATATAATTGAATGTAAATTTGAATGTGTTTCCTAACCTCAACCTTATACAACGAGGTAAAGTAACATTTTATATTTTTTAATTTTATCTTTAATTTATGAACGTTTAAAACCTTATAGACTCCTGACAATGGTCTAGGCCGAAACCGGTAGAGTTAATAAATTTATATAATATATTGGAGTATAAACATTGTTTATTTTTTAATAAAACACAATTTCTATTGATATCATTCGCAACTAGCACTTGTAATTATTGAGTTACACATAATCTTGGGTTTAAATTCGTCTAATATGAAATGTTTGCGATTTAAATCCTTTAGGTTGGTAACAGACGCGAATGAGTTGCAACCGCTTATGGATTACGATAAGCTGGTTCATTATTAACAATTTTTGTCTACAACACTTTCTGCTGTGATTATTAGTCTCCAAGTTATAACAAAAATTGTTATCTAAAAACGTCAAAACAGAAATTTGCAAATATTATGGATCATAGCTAAAGAAGGGAAATAGTTGAAATGAAATTGATTATGGATTATGTTTTTGTGATTAATTATGAGCAATTTTTATTAATACCATTCTCAACAAGCACTTTTAATTTTTGATTTACATACCATTTTGGTTTTAAATTCGCCTAATTTGAAATGTTTGCGATTTAAATCCATTAGGTTGGTAACAATCGCGAATGAGTTGCAACCGCTTATGGATTACGATAAGCTGGTTCATTATTAACAATTTTTGTCTACAACACTTTCTGCTGTGATTATTAGTCTCCAAGTTATAACAAAAATTGTTATCTAAAAACGTCAAAATAGAAATTTGCGAATATTATGGATGATAGCTAAAGAAGCGAAATAGTTGAAATGAAATCGTTTATGGATTATGTTTTTGTGATTAATTATGAGAAATTTTTATTAATACCATTCTCAACAAGCACTTTTAATTTTTGAGTTACACACCATTTTGGTTTTAAATTCGCATAATTTGAAACGTTTGCGATTTAAATCCTTTAGGTTGGTAACAGACGCGAATGAGTTGCAACCGCTTATGGATTACGATAAGCTGGTTCATTATTAACAATTTTTGTCTACAACACTTTTTGCTGTGATTATTAGTCTCCAAGTTATAACAAAAATTGTTATCTAAAAACGTCAAAACAGAAATTTGCAAATATTATGGATCATAGCTAAAGAAGGGAAATAGTTGAAATGAAATTGATTATGGATTATGTTTTTGTGATTAATTATGAGCAATTTTTATTAATACCATTCTCAACAAGCACTTTTAATTTTTGATTTACATACCATTTTGGTTTTAAATTCGCCTAATTTGAAATGTTTGCGATTTAAATCCATTAGGTTGGTAACAATCGCGAATGAGTTGCAACCGCTTATGGATTATGATAGGCTGGTTCACTGTTAACACTTTTTGCCCATAAAACTTTCTGCTGTAATTATTAGTCTCCAAGTTATAAAAAAATTGTTATCTAAAAGCGTCAAAACAGAAATTTGTAAATATTATGGATCATAGCTAAAGAAGCGAAATAGTTGAAATGAAATTGTTTATGGATTATGTTTTTGTGATTAATTATGAGCAATTTTTATTAATACCATTCCCAACAAGCACTTTTAATTTTTGAGTTACACACCATTTTGGTTTTAAATTCGCCTAATTTGAAACGTTGCGATTTAAATCCTTTAGGTTGGTAACAGACGCGAATGAGTTGCAACCGATTATGGATTACGATGGGCTGGTTCTTTATTAACAATTTTTATCTACAACACTTTCTGCTGTGATTATTAGTCTCCAAGTTATAACAAAAATTGTTCTCTAAAAACGTCAAAACAGAAATTTGTAAATATTATAGATCATAACTAAAGAAACGAAATGGTTGATATGAAATCATTTATGGATTATGTTTTTGTGATTAATTATGAGCAATTTTTATTAATATCATTCATATGCAGCATTTTTAATTTGTAATTTATAAACGATTTCTGTTTTAAATGTGTGTAATTTGAGATTTTTGTGGATTTAAATCCTTTAGGTTGGCAATAGTCACGGATGGGTTATGTTATAACCGCTTATAGGTAAAGTTTTGCTGCATCCTTGCAAACTATTTTCGTCTAAAACATTTTCTTCCAGTATCATTAGTGTTCGAGTTATAATAAAAGTTATTATCCAATAACGTCAAATTGGAGATTTGTGGATTTTATGGTTCATAACTAAAAATGGGAAATGATTGAAATTAAATCGTTTATGGATTATATTCATGCGTTTTAGTATGCACAATTTTTATTAATATCATTTATATACAGCATTTTTAATTTGTGAGTTATAAACTATTTCGATTTTGAGTGTCTAATTTGAAATATTGGTGGTTTTAAATCTTTTAGGTTGGCAGTAGTTGCGGATGGGTTATGTTATAATGGCTTATAGATAATGTTTTGTTGCTTCATTACAAACCATTTTCGTCTAAAACATTTTTCCTCAGTATCATTATTCTTCGAGTTATAACTCGAGATTTGGCATATTTGATGTTTCTAAACTATAAGAACAGATTTTTAAAAAATTGTATCTCAGAAACTAATTAAGATATCATAATAAAATAAAATACGGCTTAATGCAAATTTACATAGTATTTCATGCTCTCAAGATTATTTCTGGGAATCTTTAAATTTTGGAGTTATGATTTTTTGAACGCAACATTGCATAATCTTAAACATAAACGTTGGGGTAATGAATCTTTACATATCTCAAAAACTAATTGAGATATTGTGATGAAGTAAAAAGCAAATTAAAGCAAATTTATTTAGCATTTACTATTTTCAAAATCATTTCTTGTAATCTTCAAATTTCTGAGTTATGATTTTTTGAACTCAACCTTGTATACTCTTAAACATATATGATAAGAGTAATTATTAATCTATACGTATCTCAAAAATTAATTGAGATATCGTTACGCAATAAGAAGCAATTTCTTGCAAATTTATTTAGCATTCAAAAATTTTAAAATCATTTCTTGGCAGCTTTAAATTTTGGAGTTATGATTTTTGGAACACAACCGTGCATAATTTTAAACAGAAATGTTAGGGTGATTAATCTTTACGTATCTCAAAAACTAAATGAGATATCGTTATGAAATAAAAAGCAAATTAAAGCAAACTTACTTAGTATTCAACATTTTGAAAATCTTTTTTTTTAAGTTTCAAATTTCGGAGTTATGATTTTTTGAACTCAACCTTGTATAATCTTAAACATAAATGATGGGGTAATTAATCTATACGTATCTCAAAAACTAATTGAGACATCGTTATGAAATAAGAAGCAATTTAATGCAAATTTATTTAGCATTCAACATTTTTAAGGTCATTTCTTGGAAGCTTAAAATTTTGAAGTTATGATTTTTGGAACACAACCTTGTATAATTTTAAACAGAAATGTTAGGGTGATTAATCTTTACGTATCTCAAAAACTAAATGAGATATCGTTATGAAATGGAAAGCAAATTTATTTATTATTTAACATTTCCAAAATCATTTCTTGGAATCTTCAAATTTCGGAATTATGATTTTTAGAATGCAACCTTGCATAATCTTAAACATAAATGTTAGGGTTATTGATCTATACGTATCTCAAAAACTGATTGAGATATCGTTATGAAATAAGAAGCAATTTAATGCAAATTTATTTAGCATTCAACATTTTTAAGATCATTTCTTGGAAGCTTCAAATTTTGGAGTTATGATTTTTTGAACGCAACCTTGCGTAATCTTACACATAAATGTTGGGGTAATGAATCTTTACATATCTCAAAAACTAAATGAGATATTGTTATGAAATAAAAAGCAAATTAAAGCAAATTTATTTAGTATTCAACATTTTGAAAATCATTGTTTTGAATTTTCAAATTTCGGCGTTATGATTTTTTTAACTCAACCTTGTATAATCTTAAACATAAATGATAGGGTAATTAATCTTTACGTATCTCAAAAACGAATTGAGATATCTTTATGAAATAAAAAGCAAGTTAGAGCAAAATTGTTTAGTGTTCAAATTTTAATAATGATTTCATCCTTTTCTGATCTATGTAACAATAGAAAACAAAATTGACTTTTGGGCTTTAAATCAAAACGTCATTTGTAAAAATGATGTTTTTTTAAAATCTACATAAATATGGCGTAAGAGAAAGTTTAACAAAATCCTAGTGTATCCTCCAAATTCATCAAATTGGTGCCTACAAAGTTGATTTAATAAAATGGGGGGTCAAAACAGTTCAATCAGAAATAACGAAACCGAAATCAACGAAAACGCCAACGACTCTTTCAACCAAGACGTTAACTCAACAATGACCGGAATTATTGGAATATCAAACGAGATTGTTGATAGATTGATGGTGCCAAATCAAAAACCGGTAATATCTGTTTTAATTTTAGTTTTTATGCCAGCTATATTAATGTTAATATTAAAAATTGACGAAGAATTCTAAATTGTAACTCGAAATAAACTTAAATAAATGTTTTTAGGGGATCGGTTTTAATTTATTATACAATAACTATATCGTTAATAAAATAAAAACGTACCGAAAAGAACGAGAGGGTATTGAAAGGGAGCTGCAAGAAGAATACGAGAAACAAGAAAAAATTAAGGATCTTAACCGAGCTTTCGTTGAAGGGATTATGTGGGTTAACAATAAAAGGCGATTAATGGATTGTTATCATAAATATCCTAAACACCCGATGATGTGCGCTGAAGAAGTGAAAGCTTTTACAGCATCTATTCCAATTTGGATTCAAGACGAAAATGTCGCAATGGAAATTTAAATAATTTAAGATTCAAACAATGTAATAATGAAATGGAGCCATAAGTTATGTATTTTAATTGCAAATAATATTATTATAAAAAAATTAATTCTATTTGAGTAAGAATTAATTTTTTAATATTAATTATTAAATTATTTCCAACAATAAAAAAAAATGATGGAGATGTCAAAAAATCTCTTCTATTTTCTCATCTAATTTTGACCATGGCAATTTTCCACTTCACGGCCGTTGCCCGGTTCCATTAATCTCCACATTTTCAGATCCGTACGATGACACTACGGACGGGTGAAAATAATTCCATAAAAGCTTCGAGTTTCACCCTTCCACCCTTTTGCACGTCTCAACGAAACCGGGAGCTCAATTTTCATGCAAAATCCCAAACTGTCACCGTCTCGCTATTCTTTGTAACCGTCCAAACGGGCGAAGAAAACCTTCCTCCTCCCTTTAGGTTCCCTTTTCGAGCTTAAATCCGCTTAAGTAGTGGATGGCGGAAGACGTTATATTTCACCACGTCCGAGGTGAGTTCGTATCCGGACCGCATATTAATCAATATCCGCGAAGACCCGACTTTAAAGTGACACTTTCGGGTTTGCGTTATATGATGATTTATGGAGTCCGCGGCGAAGAGGAGCTTTCTCGCTCATTTTTACTGGCCTCACTTTGATTCGAACCCATTAGGTGCCTTTAATTTACTTAAATTTTGATAGATGTCCTATTCATGTGAGGAGGATTTATCAAAATTTTAAAAATACCCAAAATCACTAAATATGAAGTGTTTTAGTATTATAAATTCGTAACATGAACAAAAATGGAGTTGGAATAAATTAAAAAAAAAATTAAAATGGCCAAAAACGCCAAAAATGCAATTTGGGGATATAATTCATAACTTGTATAAAAATTGGATTGGGATCATGAAATTTCTATGAGTTATACAATAAAGTATGTAGATTCAAATAAAGAATACGATTTTGTGGTTAACCTTAAAATAAAGATGATCTGTGGGGTTAATGTGAGGAGTGTCGAAAAAACGCCAAAAATGCTATTTGAGGATATAATTAATAACTTATAAAAATTGGTTTGGGATCATGAAATTTCTGTGAGTCCTACAATAAAGTGTGCAAATTGAAATAAAAAATGCAATTTTGTGGTTAACCTTAAAATAAAGATGTTCTGTGAGGTTAAAGTAATGAGTGTTGAAAAAACGCCAAAAATGCTATTTGAGAATACAATTCATATCTTGTATAAAAATTGGTTTGGGATCATGAAATTTCTATGAGTTACACAATAAAGTATGTAGATTCAAATAAAGAATACGATTTTGTGGTTAACCTTAAAATAAAGATGTTCTGTAAGGTTAAATTGAGGAGTGTCGAAAAAACGCCAAAAATGCTATTTGAGGACATAATTAATAACTTCTATAAAAATTGGTTTGGGATCATGAAATTTCTATGAGTGCTACAATAAAGTGTGCAAATTGAAATAAAAAATACGATTTTGTGGTTAACCTTAAAATAAAGATGCTATGGGAGCTTAAAGTGAGGAGTGTCGAAAAAACGCCAAAAATGCTATTTGAGAATATAATTCATATCATGTATAAAAATTGGTTTGGGATCATGAAATTTCTATGAGATACACAATAAAGTATGTAGATTCAAATAAAGAATACGATTTTGTGGTTAACCTTAAAATAGAGAAGTTCTGTGAGGTTAAAGTGAGGAGTGTCGAAAAAACGCCAATAATGCTATTTGAGGATATAATTAATAACTTCTATAAAAATTGGTTTGAGATCATGAAATTTCTATGAGTCCTACAATAAAGTGTGCAAATTGAAATAAAAAATACGATTTTGTGGTTAACCTTAAAATAAAGATGTTCTGTGAGGTTAAAGTGAGGAGTGTCGAAAAAACGCCAAAAATGCTATTTGAGGATATTATTCATAACTTCTATAAAAATTGGTTTGGGATCATAAAATCTCTAGGAGTTATACAATAAAGTATGTAGACTCAAATAAAGAATACGATTTTGTGGTTAACCTTAAAATAAAGATGTTATGGGAGCTTAAAGTGAGGAGTGTCGAAAAAACGCCAAAAATGCTATTTGAGAATATAATTCATATCTTGTATAAAAATTGATTTGGGATCATGAAATCTCTATGAGTTACACAGTAAAGTATGTAGATTGAAATAAGGAATACGATTTTATGGTTAACCTTAAAATAAAGATGTTCTGTGAGGTTAAAGTGATGAGTGTCGAAAAAACGCCAAAAATACTATTTGAGGATATGATTCATAACTTCTATAAAAATTGGTTTGTGATCATGAAATTTCTATGAGTCCTACAATAAAGTGTGCAAATTGAAATAAAAAATACGATTTTGTGGTTAACCTTAAAATAAAGATGTTCTGTGAGGTTAAAGTGAGGAGTGTCGAAAAAACGCCAAAAATGCTATTTGAGGATATAATTCATAACTTCTATAAAAATTGGTTTGGGATCATGAAATTTCTATGAGTCCTACAATAAAGTGTGCAAATTGAAATAAAAAATACGATTTTGTGGTTAACCTTAAAATAAAGATGTTCTGTGAGGTTAAAGTGAGGAGTATCGAAAAAACGCCTAAAATGCTATTTGAGAATATAATTCATATCTTGTATAAAAATTGGTTTGGGATCATGAAATTTCTATGAGTTACACAATAAGGTATGTAGATTCAAATAAAGAATACGATTTTGTGGTTAACCTTAAAATAAAGATGTTCTGTGAGGTTAAAGTGAAGAGTGTCGAAAAAACGCCAAAAATGCTATTTGAGGATATAATTCATAACTTCCATAAAAATTGGTTTGGGATCATGAAATTTCTATGAGTTATACAATAAAGTATGTAGACTCGAATAAAGAATATGATTTTGTGGTTAATCTTAAAATAATGATGTTCTGTAAGGTTAAATTAAGAAGTGTCGATAAAACGCCAAAAATGCGATTTGAGGATATTATGATTCATATTTAGTATATAAAAATTAGTTTGGGATCATGAAATTTCTATGAGTTGTACAATAAAGTGTGCAGACTCAAATGAAAAACAAGATTCTTTGAGTAACTTTAAAATAATCCTAACATTAATGATTAAGATTATGCAAGGTTGCATTCAAAAAATTACAACTCCAAAATTTCAAGATTCCTAGAAATAATCTTCGAAGTGTGAAATAATAAATAAATTTAGTTCAAATTGCTTTTTATTTCAATATCTCTCTTAGTTTTTGAGATACGTAAAGGATAATCACCCTAACATTTATGTTTAACATTTAGCAAATAAATACATTTAAACCATGTAAAAACTTCTAACTTGCATTTATTTATATAAAGTCGTACTAGTTTCGGGTTACCCCATCATCAGCGACAAAGTCAATGAAGCTATAATAGGTGTAGACTAGAAATCAAATGAAAATAAAGCATTTTGCTATCTGATGGATAAACAAACTGAAGATAAAAGATGAAATAGGAATGGCGACGTTAAAAAGTGTGGAATGTTAAAAATGAGAAAAACGAGTAAATCTTTAAGAAGATGTGTTGGTGGGATGAGATGAGGCGAGACTCTAGTTTCGCTGATGTTGGGGTAACCCTAAACTAGTACGACTTTATATAAATAAATGTAAGTTAGAAGTTTTTACATGGTTTTTATCTGCTTATTAATCTTGCAACATGGATAACTCTTTCAAATTTGCTTTAATTTTCTTTTTATGTCAACCATGTCTCAATTAGTTTTTGAGATATGTAAAGATTTGTTACCCCAACATTTATGATAGATCAAGATGTTCTGTAATGTTAAAGTGAAGAATGTAAAAAAACACCAATACTATTATTTGAGAATGTAATAATTCACAACTTCTATAAAAATTGGTTTAGGGTCATGAAATGTCTATCAGTTATACAATAAAGTATGTTGATTCAAATAAAAAATGCGATTTTGCGGTTAACCTTAAGATAAAGATGTTCTGTGAGGTTAAAGTGAGGAGTGTCGAAAAAACGCCAAAAAATGTTATTTGAGGATATAATAATTCATAACTTTTATAAAAATTGGTTTGCGATCATGAAATTTCTATGAGTGATATACTAAAATATGTTGATTCAAATAAATTATACGATTTTGTGGTTAACCTTAAAATAAAGATGTTCTGTGAGTTTAAAGTGAGGAATGTCAATAAAACACCAATCTATTTGAGGATATAATAATTCATGACTGCTATAAAAATTGGTTTGTGGTCATGAAATATCCATGAGTTATATACTAAAATATGCTGATTCAAATAAAAAATACGATTTTGTGGTTAACCTTAAAATAAAGATGTTCTGGGAGCTTAAAGTGAGGAGTGTCGAAAAAACGCCAAAAATGCTATTTGAGCTATATATTATAATTCATATCTTGTATAAAAATTAGTTTTGGATCATGAAATTTCTATGAGTTGTACAATAAAGTGTGCAGATTCAAATGAAAAACACGATTCTGTAAGTAACTTTAAAATAAAGGTGTTCTGTGATGTCAAAGCGAGTAATGGCAAAAATGAAGCACCAATACTACGGTTTGAGGATATAATAATAATAACTTCTATAAAACTTGGTTTGGGATCATTAAATTTCTATGAGTTATACAATAGAGTATGTAGATTCAAATTAAAAATTCGATTTTGTGATTAAACTTAAAATAAAGATATTCTGTGAGGTTAAAGTGAGGAGTTAAATTGAAAAATTGGTGAAACGATGAAAGTACTTTATTGAGTTAAATCTGTGCGACAAATGTTTCGAGTAATTATTGGTCTTCTTCAGGCACGAATATAAAGAACAAATGAAAAATGCATTTATTTTTTCAACGATAAATTTGGATAAAACACAAGCGTATTTAAAGTGAGGAGTTGCGTTCAAAAAATCATAACTCCGCAATTTGAAGATTTCATGAAATGATCTTCAAAATGTTGAATACTACATAAATTTGCTATAAATTGGTTGTTGTTTCATAACGATATGTCAATTAATTTTTGAGATACGAAGTGATTAATAATCCTTACATTTATGATTAAGATTATGCAAGGTTATGTCTAAAAAATCATATTTCCGCAATTTGATGATGCCAAGAAATGATCTTGAGAGCATGAAATACTATGTAAATTTGCTTTAAGTTGTTTTTTATTTTATTATGATACCTTAATTGGTTTCTGAGATAAAATTCTTTAAAAATCTGTTCTTAAAGTGTAGAATAATCATATATGCAAAAGTTCGAGTTATAATAATAACTGAGGCAGATATGTTGACGACATACTTATAATATTTGACGAGAACGTCGCTAAACTTTCAGCCCTCAAGAACGTTGTCAATAGTCTGTACGATCTAAATTTTACCACTGAAATGGAAAACAACTGTACACTTATTTTCTCGCCTTAACAATAAAAAGAGATGTAACAAACAACAACTTAATCTATAACATCTACAGAAAAAGCACTGCTACAGACAACATCATACCAAAAAAATTCCTTTAATTGTATACAACACAAGAAGGCTTCCTTCAGATTCCTCTTTACCAGACTCATCACCTTACCCCTCAGCCTCAACAATTATAACAACGAACTGAAGTGAATACTAAAAACGGGATTCAACAATGCTATGCTTAGCTATAGCTTGGAAGAATGCAGAATGGATACAACCGAACCCACAACAGCTACATAAATAAATTAATATCCAGCACACCGAAAACCCACATCGTCGCACCTTTTCGCCCTTCCTATCAGTTCGACTTGAACAGAAACCTGAACATGTATAACATAACACCCGTCTTCAAGCCGGATCTAAACTTGGACAAATCCTTGTTAATAAGCACAAATTCCAACATTCATAGCTCAGTGGCATTTATAAGATAAATTGTGACAATTGCGAAAAATTCTAGATTGGTGATAGATCAAGATGTTCTGTAATGTCAAAGTGAGGAACGTAAAAAAAACACCAATACTACTATTTGAGAATGTAATAATTCCCAACTTCTATAAAAATTGATTTAGGGTCATGAAATGTCCATCAGTTATACAAAAGTATGTTGATTCAAATAAAAAATACGATTTTGTGGTTAACCTTAAAATAAGGATGTTCTGTGAAGTCAAAGTGAGGAATGTAACAAAAAAACACCAATATTACTATTTGAGGATATAATAATTCATAACTTCTATAAAAATTGGTTTGGGATCATGAAATTTCTATGAGTTATATAATAAAGTATGTAGATTCAAATAAAGAATACGATTTTGAGGTTAACCTTAAAATAAAGATGATCTGTCATGTCAAATTGAGGAGTGTCAAAACAGAACAACAATACTACTATTTGAGGATACAATAATTCATCATTTCTATAAAAATTGGTTTGGGTTCATGAAATTTCTATGAATTATACAATAAAGTGAATCTACATATTCAAATAAAAAATACGATTTTCTAGTTAACCTTAAAATAAAGATTTTCTGTGAGATTACATTGAGGAGTGTCCAAAAAACGCCAAAAATGCTATTTGAATATACAGGGTGTCAGATAAAAAACGCCCTAAGCTGTAACTCTGTCATTTACATTCCGATTTTCATGAGCGAGGTATCAAATGAAATGGTTTGATGAATACTATGATTCATGCTACAAATAAATTTTGCAATTTTAAACGATTATCAAACTTTGATTTTCAAATTTTCATTTTCAAATTGCTCGGCAGAGCTGGGTCGGATACAGGAAAAAGTATTCGAGTACCGGATACCGGATACTTACAATGTATCCGGATATTTTTTTAAAAAAGTACGGATGCTTTCTCCATAAAAGTATCCGGATACATATATCCGGCAGTTTTCGGATACATTCTCGGATACTTTTAAAATGACCTAAATTATAGTTAAACTAATATATTGTCATCCATATTTTACTTATAGGTCTCTCGCTTGGGAAATTTAATGTACACTTGCTAGGCAAAAAGTATCTGGATACCGGATACAAAATTTGACAAGTATCCGGATACAGAGTATCGGATACTAAAAAAGTATCCGGACTCTGTATCCCAGACTCTGTTATTGGATAGAGATTTTTGTTCTGAATCCATTAATGTACAATACATCAACATTAATTGTAATTGTAGTAGAGAAAAACATTAAAATAGTTTCCGAACATTCTCTTAAAGTCACTTCTGTTATACAGTAGTGTGCCATGGGAAAAAATAATCATTTACAACTGCTTCAGGCATTGAAATATCTTTTAATGACTTTTATCAGTTTTGCGCATTATTTTGTTCCATGGCACACTACACTATTACAGAAGTGACTAAAGACAATGTTCGGAAAATGTTTTAATTGTTTTTCTTTGCTAAAATTACAATTAATGTTAATGTATTGTACAGTAATGTGTTCAGAAAAAAATCTCTATCCAATAACGTGAAGAAAAACATACCGAGCAATTTGAAAATCAAAAGTTGATAATCGCTTGAAATTGAAGATGGCGTTGGAAAAAGTTTATTTGTAGCATAAATCATAGTATTCATCAAACCATTTGATTTGATACCTCGTTCATAAAAATCGGAAGGTAAATGACAGAGTTACAACTTGCACCATTCTTGTGTATACTTAGGTTAATATTACCAGATAATGCTATTAAAGTCAGTTTTCTCTGTGCAAGGTCTAGAGTAGCACCACTTAAAGTTACATCGTTACCTCGCCTGAAACTCTGTTCTCATATCCAATCTATCCTGCATCGTTCAACCAGAGGTGTTCGCATAGTGACACTCCACAATAGTTTTGGGTTGGCTGAAGTCATCTCCACATCGTTGGAAGACATTTGTCGCCAACCGCACCAGCCACATTCAAAATATAATACCTGGCGAGTGTTGGAGTCACGTGTCAACATTGGATAATCCAGCGGATCCTGGATCCCGTGGTCTACTTCCGGCGGAAATGGTTGGATGTCAGTTATGGTGGAATGGTGCAGAATGGTTGAATGTCCATCGTCCGACTGGCCTACCTAAGTGATCGCAACCCATGACGAGAAATTACCCGAAGAGAAACATGTAGTGGCTGTCAATATAACCACGAAAACCTTACAACTTTTTACTTACATTGATGGAACGCTGTTCAACTCATAGCCTATGTGTTGAGATTCGATGCAGGTTGTAGAAAATTGAATCAACATCGTCATCTACCTATTATTATATTATTATTATTGCTGCCAGGCCCCTCTTGTTACCGCGACCTATAAGATCTATTGTAACTTTAGCCCTCCAAAAGTTTAGGGCAAATGTAGGTCCTTGATGAACTTTAGTATTGCCCTGAGGTCTTGAACCTTTATGTCGGTAGATGTTAAGAGAGTTTTACCGAAAATTTTGTGTCTTAGACGGCCTCTGGCGATGCAATTGCACAATATATGTTCCGCTGTTTCTGACTAGTCGTTGCAAAGTCGACAAGTTTGATCCTCAGCTTGTCCAATGTGGAAGAGGTGGTATTTTAGGGACGCATAGCCGGTCAGGTAATAAACCTCATAAAACCTTTTTGGTTTTGTTTCTGCTCCTGAACAACTTGTATATACAGGCTGTCTTGTCTCTGCTAAAATTACATTCAAAATGGATGTATTGTACATCAATGGATTTAGACAAACAATCTTTATCCAATGACGCGAAGAAAAATATATGGAGCAACTTGAAAAACAAAAGCAAATAATCGCTTAAAATTGAGGATGGCGTTGGAAAAAATTTATTTGTAGCATTAATCATAGTATTCATCAAACCATTTCATTTGATACCTCGCTCATAAAAGTCGGAATGTAAATGACAGAGTTACTGCTTGGGGCTTTTTTTATCTAACACCCTGTATAATTCATAACTTCTATAAAAATTGATTTGAGATCATGAAATTTCTATGAGTCCAACAATAAAGTGTGCAAATTCAAATAAAATATACGATTTTGTTGTTAACCTTAAAATAAAGATGTGTGAAGTTAAAGTGAGGTGTTTCGAAAAAACCCCAAATATGCTATTTGAGGATATAACAATTCATAACTTCAATAAAAATGTTTTTTAAAATGTTATTGTTATTTATTCTAACTATAACAGTTATTACAGTAACATGAATGCTTTCGATCAATAGTATATAACTAAAGCAACACGCCTCTTGGGATCGAACAGAGATGTCCATCTAAATACAACCCTGTTAAATGCCAATATATACAGAGGGAAAAGGGAGCAGAACAACAACCGCAACCATATAATGAAATGTAACGGTTGACTGCAAGAACAATACCCATGTCTGCATAATAGTTGACAGTTGATATCTAACCCCAGAGAGAACCCTCGAACTATTATATGCACAATGCGGTGATTTTTGAATGGCCTTCTCTCATCCTCTATCACATTATCTTTCGTTTTCACTCCAACTTCAACATATCTATCCATATTTAAACATATGTATATGTGGAATATTCCATGTATTGTTACTTTCGCATAGAGATTAAAAGCTTGTATGTAATTAACTGGTTCAAACGTAGTCCTCGCTTATTATATCGATGTTAAGCTGGATTTGAGGAGTGTTGTGGTTTCATATAGAAATAATATTGTACCTCGGGGAATGGAATCATTCAATTTGTAGGTAATCGTACACGTCAAGATTGCGGCTAGTGCCTACAATCCATAATCACAGCCCATACTAATAGAGGATTAAATTAATCACGTCAAGGGAACAACCCGCAGATATAATTGGAGAGTATTTGTCAAGATCGGTATTAATAGTATTAGGAAACCCGCACGATTCAACGTTATCCTAAAACTTATTATAAATAAAAAAATTATTTAAAAGTATCATTAAAATTAATAATAAACATTATCGTAAAAGTTTTCATTGAGGACGTCAATTAATTCAACTATGAAACACGATGTTCGAGAAGGAACCAAATGCGCCTTCCTAATTGGCCCTTAGAGGAACCCACTAAGAATACCGTCTTTGGGTATTGTGATCCAAATGGAGATCGTAATCTTCCTGAAGTAATATTCAAAAAATGAATCTAAAATTAGTTTGACCATTATAACTATTTTCTATAAGGAATAATATATCTCAAAAACTAATTGATATTTTCAACAACTGTCTTTTTCATTGAAAAGCCTTTAATTTTTTCTACACTTAATTGAGATATTGAAATGCGGTTTGCTTTTTTGAAAAGTTTAGGTTCTTCTCTATAACTAACACAAATTGCATTGTGATATCTTAATTAGTTGAATTATCGCGATTTTTCAAAGATGATCAAAATCACGTTTAGCATAATAAAATCAAAGAAAAAATGGATGTGTATTAGCTTTGATATCTCAAAAACTAAAAGATATTTTCAAAAACTGTCTATCTTATTGAAAAGCCCTTAATTGACTCTACACCTGCTGATAATTTCGTATTGTTTTATTAGAAATTGGATTTTATACGATTTTTTGAAAATGATCGTATCAAATTTTTTCCTTAAAATCACGATTTCGTTTAATACTTTGTATCTCAAAAACTAATTCAGATATTCAAATGCGGTTTCTTTTATTGAAAAGTTTAGGTTTTTCTTTATAATTGTCACATATTATTACGTTGTGATATCTTTATTACTTGAATTATTACTATTTTTCGAAAATGATATAGAATTATGTTTATCATAACAAACTGAAAGAAACAATGGTGGTGTATTAAAGGTGATATCTCAAAAACTAAATGATATTTTCAAAAACTGTCTATCTTATTGAAAAGCCCTTAATTGACTCTACACCTGCTGATAATTTCGTATTGTTTTATTAGAAATTGGATTTTATACGATTTTTTGAAAATGATCGTATCAAATTTTTTCCTTAAAATCACGATTTCGTTTAATACTTTGTATCTCAAAAACTAATTCAGATATTCAAATGCGGTTTCTTTTATTGAAAAGTTTAGGTTTTTCTTTATAATTGTCACATATTATTACGTTGTGATATCTTTATTACTTGAATTATTACTATTTTTCGAAAATGATATAGAATTATGTTTATCATAACAAACTGAAAGAAACAATGGTGGTGTATTAAAGGTGATATCTCAAAAACTAAATGATATTTTCAAAAACTGTCTATCTTATTGAAAAGCCCTTAATTGACTCTACACCTGCTGATAATTTCGTATTGTTTTATTAGAAATTGGATTTTATACGATTTTTTGAAAATGATCGTATCAAATTTTTTCCTTAAAATCACGATTTCGTTTAATACTTTGTATCTCAAAAACTAATTCAGATATTCAAATGCGGTTTCTTTTATTGGAAAGCTGAGGTTTTCCTCTATAATTGTTGGAAATTGTATTGTGATATCTTAATTAGTTAATGATATAGAATTATGTTTTATAATAAAATGAAAGAAGAAATGATGGTGTTTTAAAGCTGATATCTCAAAAACTAAACAATATTTTCAAAAACTGTCTCTTATATTGAAAACCCTTTAACTGTCTCTACACTTGGTGATAATTTCATATCGTTTTATTAAAAATTGGATTTTATACGATTTTTTGAAAACGATCGTACATAATTTTTTCCTAAAAATGACGACGGTGTTTAAGAATTTCTATCTCAAGAACTAATTGAGATATTCAACTGCGGTTTCTTTTATTGTAAAGCTAAGGGTTTCCTCTATAATTATCGAAAATAGCATTATGATATTTTAATTAGTAGAATTATTGCGATTTTTTGAAAATGATACAAAATTATGTTCATTATAATAAAATGAAAAACAAAATGGTGGTCTATTAAAGTTCATATCTCAAAAACTAAATGATATTTTCAAAAATTATATAATTAAATTATATTATATATTTTCATTGAAAAGCCTTTAATTTTCTCTACACTTTGTGATAATTTCATATTGTTTTACTAAGAATTGGATTTTATACGATTTTTTGAAAACGATTGTATCAATTTTTTCCTAAAAATCACGATTTTGTTTCAGAATTTTTATCTCAAGAACTAATTGAGATATTCAAATGCGGTTTCTTTTATTGAAAAGTTGTTGCTATCCTCTATTTAATTGTGATGTCATTGTGATATCTTAACTAGTTGAATTATTGCGATTTTTCAAAAAGGATCTAGTATTATGTTTACCATAATAAAATGAAAGAAAAAATTGTGGCGTTTTAAAGCTGATATCTCGAAAACTAAATGATGTTTTCAAAAACTGTCTCTTTCATTGAAAAGCCTTTAATTTTCTCTACATTTGGTGATAATTTTATATTGTTCTATTAAAAATTTGATTTTATATGATTTTTTAAAAATTATCTTAATACATTTTTTCCTAAAAATCAAGATTTTGTTTCAGATTTTTTATCTCAAAAACTAATTGAGATATTCAAATGCGGGCTCTTTTATTGAAAAGCTGAGGGTTTCCTCGATTTAATTGTGATGTCATTGTGGTATCTTAACTAGTTGAATTATTGCGATTTTTCAAAAAGGATCTAGAATTATGTTTACCATAATAAATTAAAAAAAAAAAATGGTGGTGTTTTAAAGCGTATATCTCGAAAACTAAATGATGTTTTCAAAAACTGTCTGTTTCATTGAAAAGCCTTTAATTTTCTCTACATTTGGTGATTATTTCATATTGTTCTATTAAAAATTTGGTTTTATACGATTTTTTGAAAACTGTCTTAATAAATTTTTTCCTAAAAATCACGACTTTGTTTCAGATTTTTTATCTCAAGAACTAATTGAGATATTCATATGCGGTTTCTTTTATTGAAAAGCTGAGGCTTTCCTTTATTTAATTATGATGTCATTGTGATATCTTAACTAGTTGAATTATTGCGATGTTTCAAAAAAAATCTAGAATTATGTTTACCATAACAAAATGAAAGAAAAAATGGTGGTGTTTTGAAGCTGATATCTCGAAAACTAAATGATGTTTTCAAAAGCTGTCTGTTTCATTGAAAAGCCTTTAATTTTCTCTACATAATATAATAATGTATGATATGTATATATGATGTATGTGATAATTTCATATTGTTCTATTAAAAGTTTGATTTTATACGATTTTTTGAAAACTATCTTAGCAATTTTTTTTATAAAAATCACGATTTTGTTTAAGAATCTTTATCTCAATATCTAATTGAGATATTTAAATGCGGTTTGTTTTATTGAAAAGCTGAGATTTTCCTCTATAATTTACACAAATTGCATTATGATATCTCAATTAGTTGAATTATTGCGATTTTTCGAATATGATCCAAAATTATGCTTTTCATAATAAAATGAAAGAAGAAATAGTGGTGTATTAAAGTTGATATCTCAAAAACTTATTGATATTTTTAAAAACTGTCTTTTTCGTTGAAAAGCCTGTAATTTTCTATATACTTGGTGATAATGTCATATTGTTTTATTAGAAATTAGATTTTATACGATTTTTTTAAAACGAAAAATCACGATTGTGTTTAAGAATTTTTGTTTCAAAATATTCAAAATCGTTTTTTTTTTATTAATATCAACTTCTTTGTCAATTCAAAATCATAATTGTGTTTGTAAAACTTTATTGCACTAAAAGCTTTGTTGTCAACGATTTTTGTCTGTTTGTTTCTCGTATTTATTCTCCTAGAAGACAATATGACGTACACATTCTATGTATATAGAAATTTTTGGTTAGGTTCGTATGTTTACATTCTTGAGCGTTTCAAATAGGTTTGAAATTGGAAATATCCCCGATCGATTTTATTGTGAACGCTTTCTGCAGTTAACTAGTTTCCTTTGATGTATACTGTAGCAATATCTCCAGTTCATGTTTTATACAAGGGGGGAAGAAGGTAAAATTTCAAATGTGTTTTCATCAAAAAATAAAAGCGAATTGAATATTTAATATATTAATATAATATAATAAAAAAATATTTTCGATATTGATCTTAATATTTTTTTTTGTTGTTTTAGGTAAGAAGAAATATATTTTTCAGACTTGGTGAAAAATTCTCTTTTGGTATGTAAAAGCTAAAAATTTTTTGCCATCCTTTTGATTGTGTTCGTTGGGTCCGTCGTCGTTGGCGTCGCCAGTGGCGCTGGCATCGTAGACGCCAACTCTGATTGCAAATCTCGGACGTACGCGATTTGAATGTTGAATTATTAGGAGGAGAAAATAGAGCATTCGTGTGGAAAATCCCTCTACCTGAATAATACCACCACTTTAATTTTTCCCATCCCCTATTTTACTTTATTTGCCCCACGTTTTTCTTCTTATTATAACCAATATAAATGAACTAATTAATTTATCTTGACCTACTTGTTTGCTAATCCCGCATAATGGTACTTTTAAATGGAATTTTTTTTTTGATGTTTAAGTAGGGCGCAGTTATTAGTATGCAATCCATTTATTACAAAGTTTTTCGACCTAATTTTAACGTATCCCTAAAAACTTTTGTCGCGACGCTGTGAGTTTTGTGCGCTTTCGATCGGGTAATAACCGAAGCGCTCGTTTTTCATGAAAATTTAAAGATGTTTGCGAAACTTCGATGTCACCCGGTTTTAAAGCACTACGTTTCAACCGAGCCTCATTAAAAAATTATTAATAGCTTCCACCTATCTGACCCATTTACGACGAAATTGCACCCAAAATTATATCATTCTAAAATATTCTATCTGCATAGTATTTTTCGTTCAGACTGAATATGGATGTAGTATCATGACAGACGAAGTCGAAGTTGCCATTTACACTCTAAGTAAAGGAAAATCTCTAGGACCAGCTAGTTCTTTTAGCTTCTTGACAATAGATTCATGCAATTCTTGACTGATATATTTAATAATATCTACAATACTAGTAACATCCTAGATGAATGGCTCATATCTTAGTTTATAAAAAATGGCCAACGAAGTATAAGTAAAAGTAAGGTGTTGAAAACTGTAGTGTGTTAATTGCGGCGAAGCTTACCATACGAGGTGTAAAAAGAGCTTGCAAAGAAGCCAAAACAATAAAATCGAGCTTAATAAAGTGCTGCGAAGAAGAAAAACCCGAAGAATATAAGCAACTAATAGAAGTGTTATAGGATGTAATATAATGATATACCTAAATGTTTGTTAGACAAACTTTAAACTATTTTATTTATTAACTTTTTGTTAAAACACTATCGCTCTAGCTTTCTTGTCTCTTTTCGGTCGCGTCCTAATCGGAGTTTTCATTAGATTTTCCTTTTCTTCTCCCTTCTCTGGATGAACATGGGTTGAATATTTTCTTATATTATATTTATACCTTTAAGGGGTTAAACCACATTAGGAGGCTCATTTTCATTGATTTTTTAGGATTTTTTTTGGGTGGGAAGAATTGATTAGAATTTAATCAAATTTTGACACTATTTTGTTTATATTTCGAACAACTTTTGTGAATTTTTTTGAATAATTTTATAGAAAAATAACAAAGTTATTCACTGATGTTAATAACTTATTTTCTAAGAATATGAACCTCAATGCAGGTAAATGTAACGAAAATTAAAAATTTTGCAGGTATTGGAAAAATTTACTTAAAATTTCACTTTTTCTTTTACTAATTATGCAAAAAAAAACTCTCTTAAAATCATGATATCATCTCAAAAGTTGGTTCATATATTTCGTAATTTCATAAAGAATCAAACTATCAATTTTCATAATGATTGGTTCATTACTTTTTGAGTTAGAGTTCCCGCAAATGTGAAAAAAGTCATTTTGAGAAAAACGCGTTTGAAAAAAAAAATCTCGAAAACTAGAAATTTAGAAAAGTTTAGAAATATAAAGTAGTCACCGATAAATCCGCGATTCCAGCACCATACATTAGTCCTTCTTCTTCCTCATAGGCTTCATTTTGCGCTTGCAGCAGTGCTTTTCGAGCTTCCCGACCTTCCTTCGACTTCAATGAACTACGTCGATTCTGTCGACTCACGCGCTGGTTATCTATTTGTTCAGCATACTGGAAGCTTTGCGTACCTACTACAATTCCTGCTTCGTTCATGATCATCAGAAGGGATGAATTTCCTGCATTGAATAAGCCCGCGGCTAAGTACGATGCCAATTCGATGACTTTTAGTCCGGAGTGCAAATGTTTAGCAACTAATCGCCAAATTATGAAATTAAAGCTTTCATTTGCGTTTCGCGTGTGGCCACCTAAACATCTTTCCAGTAATTCATCCCTTGATAAATCTTCATATATATGCAGAATTTCCTGCTGTATGTCGGGATGCAATGGAGTAGGATGCGGTGCAAGCTCCATACCAAGAGCTGTTCGTTTCTGCCACACGCACCAGCTGTCTTCTCCCTATGGGCAACACTCGTGTCGAGGATTTTCATCGGTGGATATCATATGATAGTATGTCGCCATAATCGCTGTTTTCATATTTTCTACACTATCGATGTATGTCTTCGAATCACTAGTCCATAGTAAGTGCTGAGCTTTTTCGCTAATGATGTCACAAGTAAATCACGCGTGAGTCACCTGATTCATATGTTCACGTAAGTGGTATGTGTGACCCGCGTGGTATACATCGTGAGCGGGCGTAAAAAATCACTAACGCGCACATCTCTACTATAGGCTACGGCAGACCGCTCGGTTCCATGCTCATAAAATCTAAAGGAATGCGAATTTCAGTTTGTAATTTTGACATCGTATTCTTGGATAGTCAAGCTAACGATTTATGCAATAAAAAAAAATCGATTTTTTGAACCTTCTAATGTGGTTTCCCCCCTTAAATTTCTGTTCTTCTATTCCTGCTTCTTTTTCCATCTTATTCGTCTCATCTTCATATTGTGTTGTTTCGTCATGATTAAGAATAGGATTATTATAGGAAACAGTTGTAGTAGCAAGGTTACTAGCAGCTGGTTTGACATGAATTGCTTTTCGATGGTATTCTTTACCTTCGACATTTGCGATATATGATCTGTCATTTAACTTCTTTTCAATTTTACCAGGTGTCCATTCTTTGTTTAACTTTGGATTTAGTTGAACCATTACTGGATGTCCAATGACTAAATTAGGAAGATTTTTTATTCTTTTATCATAGTAAAATTTTGCTTTTTGTTTATTTTCTTCTATTTTTAAAGGTACGTCTTTTATTGTAACTGGTAAATAATTTTTAGTTGCAGATGGCAATAACGTTCTAGTTGATCTACTATACAATCTTTCTACAGGACTTGTACCGATTTTGTTTGGTACATTCCGATGATGTAGTAAATTTAGCCATATATCTTCATTATTCATTTCTGATTTCTTAATTATTCGTTTCGCAATTTTTACAGCAGCCTCAGCTTTCCCATTTGCTTGTGGAAAATGAGGGGAAGATGTGCAGTGGCAAATATTCCAAGTTTTTGTAAAAACTGTAAATTCTTCACTAGCGAAATTAGTTCCATTGTCCGTTATTATTGTTTGTGGAATTCCATGCCTACTGAAGTTCTGTTTGCATACATTAGTAAGTGCATGTGAAGACAAATTTTTCAAAACATCTAATTTAAAATAATCCGAGTAATGATCAATGGTGATAAGGAAATATGTTTTCTTGTCTTTGTATGTTGTGGTTAACACATCCATAGATATATATTGAAAATGAAACTCAAGGTGTGTCTGCATGGACTGTTTGGATTCTTTGATAACATTCCTAATTTCTGCCGACATTCCAGGCCAAAACACATTCCTCCTTGCCATATTAATCGTTCCTTCTATACCGTTATGGCTTGTATGTAAATTTTTTAGAATTTTTCGTCTAAGTTTGAAAGGAATAACCATCTGTTGATTTTTGTAAATAATTCCATTTTGATAAGTAAGTTCATATTTATAAGAATTGTAGCTCTTTACTTCATCTGGTAACTCGTATATCGCATTGGACCATCCCGTCAAAATGTGTTCTTTTATTTTGACAAGACATGGATCTATTACTGTTTCTTTTCTAATTTCTTTTAATCGTTCTTCAGACACGCTGATTTGCTTCGAAAGATCTATTCTATCCTAGACAATATAACATCATTATTCTGTTTTTGAGTAGATGGTAAAGGTGCACGAGACAGTGCATCTGCTGTTATGTTTTCTTTGCCGGTAACAAATTGTAGATCTAAATTATATCTTTGCAGCGTCATGCGTATTTTTTGGAGTCTTTTTGGTACACTTATTAAAGGTTTCTGAAAATATTGATGAACGGTTTTTTTTTTATTGTTTGAGGGTTACCAACTATCATTTGATCGAACTTGATACACGCGAACACGATCGCTAACATTTCTTTTTCTATGGGCGCATAATTTCTTTCTGTGCTAGTTAGAGTTCTTGAAGCAAATCCTATTATTTTATTATGTTGATAAACAGCTGCTCCCAATCCATAGTCACTTGCATCACATTCGATAACAATCTGTTTTCCTTTTTCAAAATATTTTAGCTTTATATTGGAAGTCAGTAAATTTTTAATTTCTGAACAATTTCATTCTACAATGTTTTTTAATAATTTTCTTAAATGATGAATTTCACTGCTGAGATTCTTTACATATCTACTAAGATAGGTAATCATACCAAGAAAACGGTGTAAATCATTTTTGTTATTAGGCTCTGGAAAATTTTTGATTGCTAATACTTTGTTTTAGTCCTTGATTTGTCAAAATATGTCCGTAAAATTTTACACTGTCCTTACAAAGGCATAATTTATGCAAATTCAACTTACAATTATGTGCTTTATCAATGCTTCTTTTTGGTCGTCTCCATATCCAATTATCAAAATATCATCAGCTAACAATTTAATTCCCTCCAAACCATTCAATATTTGACACATTTAATTTTTGAATATTTCGGGTGCTGGTGACATACCAAATGGCATTCGTAACCATTTATACCTTGCAAAAGGCGTCCAAAATGTTGTAAGCTTGCTGCCATTTTCGGATAATTTTATCTGCCAAAGTCCTTTCTTAGTGTCAACGATACTAAAAACTCTTGCTTTTCCTAGTTCGAGATTATGATAGTTTATTTATTAACTTTTTGTTACAACACTATCGATCTAGTTTTCGTGTTCGTAACCGCCATAATGGTTCATAGTTACCAACCGCTTAAAATAGAAAATCACTATATATTATAACAAGAAACAAAACATGCAGACATTCGCGCGAAAAAAGAAACTATTAATGCAAAGGATCTTCTTATTAAGGAATTGTATGGCAAAATTGAATCTCGGAATCATGAAAAGCGTAATAATAATATAAATAGAAATATAAATAACATAACCTACAAAAAGAAGTTGCAAACAAACCTAAAAGAGGGCTCCACAAGTACTGTAAACAAAATTGTGGTAATTGTCAATAACCCATATAACCTACCGCAACTACCTACAATAGACAAAGAAAAAGAATGAACTTCCATACATCAAGTACAAAATGTCCTGCATGAAGAACAAACTAAAATGTTAGTGGAAAAAATAATAAAGTTAGATAAAGATGACGGAGAATGGCAACAAGTTCCAAGACGATCAAACTGGAGAAATCAAAGCCAAAAAAGGCTTGGGATAGCTGAGACCCCAGATGCCTGCTTTCAAGGTGCCAAAAAAAGGGCCAAATCAAATCAACTAAAAAGATTTGTTGTAGAGGCGCCGTTCAAGAAAAAAGATGAACTATACAAACCAGATTTCTTGCCTACCAATGTAGGAATTCGTAGATTTGACTTTAAGAGACATTCTACTTTTATGAACACACAAGGCACACATTTTTTATAAATCGGAATTCAACTGTTTGAATATTAAGTGTAAATATACAAGGAGTTTCAACAAAAATCAATCGTTTACAGTATAACTTGCAAAAACCAACCGGCTATGACATACTATGCATTACAGAACATTAGTTAAAGGAGTTGGAAGTTCAATCAATACACATCCAAAATTATTCAGGTGCAGCTTACAGCTGTAGAGAACCAACAATTAATGCACATGGAGGCGTTATAATAATCGTAAAAGACTCCAATATTTGTCAAAATATCGATATTTCTACTTACAGCAAAGAAAGATGTTTTGAGGTCTCCTCTGTAGCACTACCAAAATGTAGCACCATAATAATTGCTATCTATCATCCTCCAACCGGTGACAAAAATGATACGATCAAAAGGCACATAAAACAAACACATCGATGTAAGAATATATTTGTAATTGGAGATTATAACATCTGCACTCATGAAAAAAGTACTATAAGAGACGATTAACCGCCCTTCTAGAATTAATGGGAAACAATGCATAGACAATGTATTCACAGACAGATATACCCATCCTATTGTAACATATACCATGAACTTGCAAATCTTGGAGATCACTTGGCACAGATTGCTACTTTCCAACTATCTTCTGAAACAGAAAAGCAAATACAAATAAAATGTAGAAAAATGAACACTAAAAACATGTTGACATTTAAAACTTTATTACAAGACATCAACTGGGCACCCATATACTCAAAAACAAATCGAAAACAAAAACATAGAACAATTAAAAAATAAATTAGACGTACATAGCAATTGAAGTCTCGGACGATAGTCGTTTAAAGGAAATATACAATTTATTGAAAACAGAGTACATCAAGCAAAGATGAATGCTTATGGCAAGTATATAAACCAGTCTGATAACAAAATTTTGGCGGCCTGGAAACTTGTCAAACAAGAAACTGGAAAATACAGAAAAACACCAATAGAAGATCCAGTATTAAATGTCGAAAACTTAAACCTCTTCTTCTCTCAAATCGGGGTGTTGATGCAATCAATTTGGTCAACTCGGCAAGCTTGGCGATGGAGTCACTAGGTGAAGTAAGGGAGCTATAGATCAGAAATACAATAAAGAGTCTAAAAGTAAAAAATACCAAAGATATATACGAACTGCCCACAAAGCTAATAAAAGAAGTTGAACCAATTATTAGCAAACACCTATGTTTTGTCATAAACAAATGTCTAGAGGAGGGAGTCTTTCCGAAAGAACTCAAGCTGGCGAAGATAACATCTATATATAACAAAGGAGACAAAAGTGTATGCAATAACTATAGACCAATATCTATTTTACCAACCTTATCCAAAATATTTGAAAAAAATAGTAGACTATCTCAACGATACAAATTGCATACAATCTGTCAACATAGGTACCAAAAACAAAGGTTTGCAATAAATGCCCTACTCAATATTGTTGGGCAAACTACAAAAATATGGAATAAGAGAAAATGCATTAAAATTTCTAGCATCATATTTACAAGGAAGAAAACAATCAGTTTTTTGGCGAAGTCAACAATCAACTTGGAGAGAAGTGGCAACTGTAGTACCCCAGGGGTCGGTCTTGGGACCGTTACTATATTAATGATTTACTAAAAAGTATCCAAACAGAGCTAATTTGTCTTTACGCGGATGACACATCTTTCGTTACAAGAAGAACATTGAAAAGGTGGAGCACTGGTTTTCCATAAACAAATTAAAACTAAACAAAGAAAAAACCAATATACTCACCTTTTACACAAAACAAAATGATGAGGTAACTGATAAATCCATAAAGTTCCTTGGAGTTACCATCTCCGAAACGCTTAAATGGTCCCAACACATATTCGACTTAAAAGGGCGACTATCAAATGCCTTATATTGTGGCATTGCGACGAATGGAATTATTGCGTAGGGTGCATTAAGAGAAATGGAAACCATTTTTATAATGCAAAAAAAAAGGCAATTCGTATACTAGCTGAGCTAAAACATTATGATAGCTGCAGAACTCACTTCAAAAAATTAAAAATTGTTTTATACTTACCTACCTTGAGTATATTCGCAACAAAAAAGACTCGTTACAAAACAATGCAGACCAGCACGATCACAACACCCGCTACAAGGAATTCCGTTTCACCGAGTGGCAAAATCACAAAAACTTACCACTACATAACCGTGAAATTGTATAATATGCTACCAGATGAAATGAAAAGTATAGACACCAAAGAATTTCGAACTTCTGTGAAGAATATGCTCCTGGAAGAGGTGTTTTATTCAGTCCAAAAATACTGTGATTGTTTATAATTTTAACCGACTCATTTTCTAAATGCAAGTTATTGTAATGTTTGTTTTGTATGGTTTTTGTACTTGATTTAAATAATATTAATATGAATATACTGCTGTCAAATTAACAGGAAGTTAGGGTTTGTAACGACTACAAAACCATCAACCTCAAGAGTCACATAAAGACCGAGATCAAATTCGCCTACCTGGGAATCGTGTTTAATGAGGATACAGGCCATTCTCGAGAGATAAGGTGCAGAATATGGAGAGCTTTAACCTCAAAAGTCACAACCACGGCATCGATATCAAAATGAAATTACTCATATGCTATGTTTTCTCGGTGCTTTTCTATGAAGTAGAATCGATATGTGACTCTATGGAAGAGTACTGACGATCTCTTAGATAGATGCAGTAAATAATATATATAGATATTGACAGGACAGTGATAGAGCGAACCGGGGAGGTTTTGGAAGAGATAAACACCATCAAGAGAAGGAAACTGGAATATCTTGGACATATCAGGATAAATTGATACAAATATCATCTTGTGATATGCGTCCTCCAAGAGAAAGTGTATGGTAGAAGGGGATTAAAGACCTGTTTAAGTAGCTGGAACATGTTGTATTTCCTTTGCAGTTGTTCAATCACCTTGTAGCGTTCTTTTAACCATCTTTTAGTGTTCTTTGGCTTCTCGACATCATCGACGGAAATGTTATATTTATTGCAGATCTCAATCAGTTTATGTTTCTCTTATTTCGTGTGTCAAGTTTTCTTCTACAACGTCTTTCCTAATTTTGGGGCTAAAATCTTCTGTTATAATTGTTGCTTTACACTTTTTAGTCAGTTGGATAGCGTATTCGTTAAGAGTTTCTAATTCTTTCTTTGTCAACACTTGGAGCATATGCCTATATTCTGTCACAGTGCGATGGAAAGTGCAGATCTTTACTATTATTACTCTCCCATTTATTTGTAATCATTTCATGACGAAGTAGAAGAAACATACACACCAAATAATTCAAACTTACCTTCTCCCCAATATACAGAACAGACTGGTTTTATGCTAGGACGAGGCACGAGAGATCAAATTTTAAATCTAAGACAGATTATTGAAAAGCATTATGACGATAATCTCCCAGCGATGTTCTGTTTTCTGGACTACAGTAAGGCTTTCGACACGGTATAAACTTACCTATCTTATCAAACTCTATGATAAAAAGCTACCTCAAATAAAAATAAAAAACGAATTTTCACGGTACTTTAGAGCAGGATAAGTCAGGGATTATTTTCTGCCCGATACTATTCAATATCTATGGAGAATGCATAATGAGGATACACAGATGATACTGTTGCAACGGCTAAAGATGAACAAGAACGACTGAATAGATCTAAATGGCACTCGATGGTTATTATTCCATGACATAAGGGTTAAGGATGAGATCATTTATCTGGACACGATAATAACAAATATGGGCGGTTCAGAACAAGAAATTAGAATGGCAAAGGAGGCTTTGGGGATACTAGTTATCTGCAAAGAAATTAAAACAAGACTTTTGAAATCTGTTGTGTTTCCTATTGCAACATATGGATCATGGACTATAAATGCTGCATGCGGAAGGAGGATTGAAACTTTGGAAATTATTGTTACTACCAACAATCAAGCGTTGCATACTTATGGACGATATTGAAAAACTGATGATAAAGGGGAAAGTTGATGAGAAAAGGTCAAGAGGCAGGTCATCGGTGAGATATATAGACCAAGTAAAGGATCTGGCACAAATATCCTTTTTCGTGATGCATACTGTAGAAGACAGAGAAGCATGATAAATTTTAAAAAATTGTATGTCACGAACGAGTGGAGATATCATTATGAAACAAAGAACATTTTAAAGCAAATTTTATGCAGATTTAGTGTGCCATAAACAATTGCCACACTCCTTCTTCTGCGCAATTGCTCTGCCAAGATGAATTTGCCAAGCTGTACTGGGTATTTACTTCTATTAACTCTTGTTCCTTACTATTCATCCCTTTTACATGCCATGTGGCATCCTTTTTCCTTAGCTCCACATTTTCTTCTTCAATCGTTTGATTTTCTTATTTTACTAGACTCATTTTCTGGTGGTAGGTTTGCTGTTCCTTTATTACTTTTTTCATTTCTGTCATTAACTTTATTGGAGTTCTCATTACCTTCTTACTAGGTTTTAATTTTCTTTCTTTTACCCTCATCAGTAATTAAGGAATACTCATTGTCTGACAACATGCGAAAAAGTGAATTTTCTAAAGTAATTTTATTAAATTGTCTGAGAGAAAAATTGACTGTAAAAGCGCAAATTGGAAACCCCTTAGGCGAAAACTGCAATTACTCCCAAGAGGGTTATCTCCAGAAAGACGAATGCACAATCAACACGATTTTTTTCTACTCGATTCTTTACCAAAATGAAACGAATTTTTATTAATTATTTCATTACAACTTAGAATTTAGAGAATCCCAAGTAGTCCATCGACCATCCCCTTAATTAACAATTAAAACGGTTGACTTGATCGAACAGCTAACTATAAAGAGAGAGGTTACCCAGACTAATTAATGAGGTCCCACAATTAACCCACCACTCCTTCCGACCTCATCATTATTTTTATATCCTCACATCAAGCAAAGATTTTTTTGTCGTGGCATTCTCCGAACAATTTCATGCGGCAATTTCAGGAAAAATTTGCATTTAAATATGAAACGAGACGCGATCGAAACCGCTATTCGCCCCGAAAATTGAGCGAAATCGCCCCGGAGGCGAGTGCATGAACGCTATTACCTTTTAGACCTTAGAATAAGTGAAAAAAAAGTTTGATAAAAAACGCAATTCCAATCGTGTTGATTGTGATTGCAAATTGTGTAACAAAATTGTTTTAAAGAATTGCTCGGTTTTTCGCTCAAAACACTATAAATCTTTGGAAAGAACTTTGGTAAAGCGGATTGTTAGTGGGGAAAGTAATAAACCATCTCCTCTATGTGGCGGGTATGTTCTTCTTCTGTTAGTATCGATTTCTGCATTAGCCTCGTCGCGGTAAAAGCTCTTTTGGACGTAGCCGGATGGCAATTCTTTTTCCAATTTCTCTCTCTACTACATGGCAAGAAAGGTATTTCTCTTCGGCGTTAACTAACGTCCGTGGAAGAATTAGCGCGATCAAAACAGGAAAAACCAGACGCACTCGGGTTCAAATCTTAATTACAATCGATGCTGTACTTTATCAACTTAACGGGGTCCTTCTCTCTTACTGAGGAGAACCTTCCACTTCTTCCCAGATAAGATCAAATAAATCTTTTTCGAAGAAGTGTTAGTTTTCACGTAATACGTTATTTGGTTTAATGGAGTTAAAAACTTTTTAAATTTGATGTTTTCTATGTTTGTTAAATTGTAGCTTAATCATTCTAGTTTATGATATGATATAAAAACTATAGGATAATATTGAAATTTCCAGAAAAAAATTATTAATGAAGAAGTTGACAAAGTTTTTCATTTTTCCCTTTTCCTATTGCACAAGATTTTGCAGGAACAACTAAAATAATCCTACAGTTTTCTCAAATTTAACTTAAAATTTCGCAATGCAAGGTTCATCTGAAGGGGATCAGACACACGTTGCAAGTATAGCCCATGTATGTTTACTCCCTTTCTGGGCATCTAAACCAAAAACTTGGTGTCGTCAAATTGAAGCTCAATTTGATCTCTCTCACATTTCAAATGATAAAACCAAGTACAAACTGGTGGTTACCAATCTACCTACTGGAATTGTCAATGACATCATTTATGACCCACCTAAACGGGACACATATGGGTTTTTAAGGAAAAACAGATAAGATAAAAAAATAATGAAAGGTCTTCAACGTTTTTTGGGAATGTTAAATTTTTATCTGAAGTAGCAAATTTATCTTGTACTGTTCTTCTGAAGTACTCATTCCATTATATAATTTAGTAAATAAATTTCAGCCACAAAAATACAAAATTATTGCTCCTTGGATAAATGAACAAGAATCATCCTTCACTAAAGCAAAGGATTTATTATCTAATTGTTGTTACTTTCACTATCTACAGATGCCTCAGATACTTCAATAGGTGCCGTCTCATCTCAGACTAACAACAACGTAACTACTCCTTCAGGAATTTTTTTCAAAAAAATTAACAAAAATCCAATTAAAGTATTCAACTTTTGATAGGGAGCTTCTGGAAAATTATTCTGCCATCAAACATTTTAAGCAACTTTTACATGGCAACCAATTTCAAGTGTTTAGAGATCATAAACTTGGAATTAGTTCAATGTTTTCAAAATCAGAAAAATCTGCACGCAAATGCCTGGATATTTCAATGGAACTTGAATTTCATGGGACTTGTCGCTATCATCTCTATGCGGATGATACACAGATATATTACTTCTTTAAGCCATCGGATGTTGCGTTAGTTTTTAGTCAAATTAATCAAGACTTGAGCGGGATTCTCCGCTTTGCGGATGATCACTGTTTAGTGGTGAAGTCGGATAAAACTGTTGGTTTGGTCTTTCCGAATGGAAGAAATAAACTGGCTGCGCAGCGAGATCTGGGCTTGTTGGAGGGGCTGATGTATTAGGATTCAGCCAGGTATTTGGGAGTCTGGATAGATTCAGAATGAAGATTGAGGAAGTTTGTGTCCTGCCTAATCAGGAGGACGTTTGGCAGTTTAAAGCTGTTATATGCACACAAAACGGTTTTGAATGTCAAACTTAGAAAATTGTTATGTGAGTCATTTGTACTATCACATTTTAATTACTGTGATGCACTTTATCATTCGTTTATAGATCAAGTTAGTGCTGGTAGAATTCAGAGTGCAGAATAGTTGCTTACGATTTATCTATGGTATTAACCGTCGTCAGCATGTTTCTCATATGTTAGAGGCCGCCAATTGGCTAAATATGTGGAAGAGAAGGCTTGTACATATTATGCTTTGCTTTTTTCATAATGTGTTAATGACTTGGCGAATGCCTCTTTACTTGTACTGTCGTATAACTTACAGAACTGATATTCATAATCTCGCTACTATATTGTTTTTGTAAAATTTTTGTTTGTTTTTTTTTTCTTTTTTTTATTTTATATATTCATTTTTGATTTCTTTTTAATGTTAAATATGTAAAGTATGTGGGTTGTGCCAATAAATATTATTATTATTATTAAATTCGTTACATAAATTATATTGTAGAATATACTTCTGATATACAATATGTAAAAGGTGACCTAAATACTGTTCCAGACGCACTTTCACGTATTGTAATAGATTCACTGGATTCATCATATCCCTCTCTGCAAGTTCTTAAGCAACCTCAAGATGTTAACGTAGAACTTCCACATATACTTCAAAAGCAATTGTTACATACTTTTATGGTCAAAATTCTACTTTAGATCTTATCTAATTTAGATCAACCCAAAAATCTTTAAAAATATCATCGTTAATAAATTTCATTCTCTAGCATACTCTGGATTTCTTTCTACTTTGCAAAGTATTAAAAGTCGTTTCTTTTGGCCACACATGACTAAAAATATAAAATGGTAGTGTAAAACTTGTATTCCATGTCAAATAACTAAAATTCATCGTAATACAAAACCACCGCTACAAAAGATAAATATTCCTAAAGGTAGAAAAAACGGTTTCCTGTTCCGTCTGAAAACAGAATGAGCTTAAAGGTTGAGATGGGTCCAACAAGACGCTAATAAAATTGCATATGTTTAGACTAATTGATAGATTGGAGCACATACACATTTGTTTGGACCATGTGATGTTCCCGATCAATAAAACCCATATTCGAACTCTAAATATAGTATTTTTTTTTTAATAACTTTATTAACTAACAATAACTCAGCTCGCGCGTTTGTCTAAATACATAACATTACTTCTTCCTTCTTTATAAATATAGTTTTTGTGGTGCCTTTATGATTCTTTTAGATCGACGTAAGTTAGGGGTTTTAGGAGATTTGGGAGTAGAGGGATGATCTGAGGAATCCGATTCGAGACCTTGCGGTATCTTAAATTTCTCCATTGTGTCCATAGTCACAGGTACCTCATTATCTGTCTTATCTTCATTCTTCTCTATTGGTATCGATAAACTTTGTAATAACCATTGATATCTCAAATTCTTCTCATCCTCTGATATATTTTCACTGTGTTGATTTTAACTTTTATCCATTTTCAAATGATCTGCATGTATAAATCTAGTTCCATCATCAAATTACACCATGTAAGTTCTATATATTCTATTGTTTCCTCTTCATCATCATTGCCTTTTCTTCATCTTTAACAGCATGTGGATGAATTAATGTAAGGAGTGTTCTTGGAGCATACTTGAAAACAAGTTCTGTAGGCTTGAGTCCAGTTACAATATTTGGCGTGTTTCTATGTTTTAAAAGAAAATTATGCAATAGTAGTTGTAGAGATTTTCTACATTGCCTTTGTTCATTTTCCTTTAATTGTTTTGCCAAATTTTTCTAATCAATTGCTACATTTCTTTCTGCTAACCCTTTAGATTGAAGGTGGTATGGAGGAGAATGGGTTAACAATATATCATTTAACTTACAAAATTTGTTAAATTCTGATGATCCAAATGGTTGTCCATTATCTGTGACTATTTGTTGTGGCAACCCAACAATGGCAAAAATTGATCTTAGGGTAATTATTAATTCTTCCGCCGTTGTATTTTTCATTACTTTTACTTCCAACCACTTACTGAAGTTATCCACCAGCAACGTGAAATATCTCACACACTTCTGAAAAAAATCTATGTGCACTCTCTCAAAATATCTGTTTGATTTTGACCAAGGTACAATAGTTGTTGTTGATGGTTTGCCATGGGTAAATTTGCAAACATCACATTTATTGCAATATATCTTGCCAACATTTTCATTCTTACCAATATGTTGATCATGGAGGAGTTTCAAAATTCTCATTCTAAATTGGTAGGGAATCACAACTCAATTACCAAGTAGAATACAGTTCTCTTCGATAGACAATTTATTTTGTTTCCTGAAATAAGGCTTAATATTGTCATTTTCAACTTTCATAGGCCATCCATCTCGAAGATATTCTTTTATTCGGCATAATATAGTGTCTTGATTTGTGTTACAAGCGATATCTTTTGCTGTAATTGGGAAATATATATCCAGAATATTTATATCAACTTCCTCGATAAGTTCCTTGTTAATGAGCAGCAACCTTGATAGACAATCAGCGTTTCCTATTTCTTTTGCTCTTTTATATAAGATCTTATAATTATATCCTGACAAGATAATGGCCCAATGGAATAGGTGAACCATTCTTTTCTCCAAACAATACCTTTGGTGGTTGATGATTACTAATCAATTCAAATGGTCTTCCATAAAGGTATTTATGGCATTTTTGTACTGTAAAAATGATTGCCAATGCCTCTTTTTGAACTTCAGCGTAGTTCCGTTCAGTATCGGACAACGTTCTAGAAACAAACACAACTGGTCTCTCTACACCTTCAACAATTTGGCTCAACACCTCCCCAACTCTGTTTTAGATGCATCGCAAGTAATGCGTGTAGGATGTTTAGGATTAAAATAATCAAGTGTAGCATTAGACTTTACTAGATGTTCCTTACTCCAGTGAAAAGGAATATCCTTTCGCTCCAGATCATATAGTGGTTGCAATAGTGTTGAAGCGTTTGGAATGAACTTATGATAATAGTTTAAAAACCCCAAATAAGAGCGTAACTCAGTCAAATTTGTGAGGACAGGTGCTTGTATTAACGCTTCTATTTTATTTTCTACATGGTGAATACCATTAGCATCCATTTTATAACCCAGGAACTCAACCAACAATTTATTGAATTGACTCTTTTCATAATTGATGATTACATTATAATTCTCAAGTTGTTTGCACACAGCATCTACATTTTTCTTCAATTCATCTAATGTACGACCTGCTACGATAACATCATCTATATAGCATGCGGTCATTGGTATATCTTTCAAAATCAGATCCATAATGGATTGAAATATACTTGGTGTTGAACTACCACCAAATGGTAATCGATTATATTCAAACAATCCAAGGTGAGTCTTAATTGCCAAATATTTCTTATATATGAGGTTCAACTTTTAATTGTAAATAGGAATTTTTTAAATCGATAATAGTGAAATGCTTACCTCCAGCCATCGCATTAATCACGTCCTCCATTAAGGGTAATGGATAATGGTCTTTTTCCATATTAGGATTTAAGCTCTTCTTCAAATTAACACAAAGACGAATGTTCTTCTCTTCATTATTTGTAGATTTCTTCTCAACAATAACAATCGGACTCTCCCATTCGCTGTGACGTACTGGGCTTATGATACTTTCCTGGATCAACCTCTTTATTACCTTTTCAATTAACTCTCTCTGTGATATAGGAACTGAATAGGCTTTATGGAATAGAGGTATGGCATCATCTTTTAAAACAATTTGCGCCAGAAAATGTTTTATACAATTATTTTCATCTGTTTTGAACTTACTTTTTCCATTACCACAAACCGACAAAAGTTGTTTTGGACAACTCGGTAATTTACAATTTGGTAATATCGCATCAAATTTGTCTTTAGATAGCATGCTAACACTAGCACCTGAATCGAGCTGCATCACTACTAGTCTTTTATTAATACTTATCTTACTAAATAACTTGTCATGAACTGTATTAATGTTTATTTGTTGAATCGCTCATCGACTCACACTCATCATTGCTCTGTTCATTTCTTCGGATTCCATTTCTGACTCCACTCTATGTATTCTTTTTTTCTTCCTGCAGCACGTCGCTATGTGACCTCTACCTTGACAGGCATAACATTTCCAATTAATTGCCGGACAATCCTCGTGATCATGGCTACTTCTCCTACATCTATAACATTTCTTCCTGTTTTCCCTTGCGCTTAACCTTACAAACTGATTCCTTTTATTAATCTCGACTTGACGTTTCTTTTCTATATCACTTCCTTGACTACTTGACGACTTTCTTGATACATTTGACTCTTTTTGACTTTTGTTATATTTAAGATTGTTTTAAATTCTTTTACTTGGGAATCGGCTCACTCCATATTAATTGCAATTTTTTTTGCGTTTTCCCATCTTAAATTTTCTTCCGCCAACAATTTTCTTTGAAGTGCTGATGATTTTATTCCTGTTACGAATGTATCACTCAGTGCTTCGTTCAGGAAAACCCCAAAATTACTATTCTCACGTTCTTCTTCGGCTTTTTTTATTAAATTTGAATGTTTCGGCAATAATATTTTTAGTAGGTGAATTATTATGATATTAATTACATTAATTATGATATACTGTTCGAGGCGTTCGACATATTTGTACAAGTTTCTCTGTTGACTGACGCTTTATACATTATAGAGGGCGTGCTCGTCTGTCTAAATACATAACAATTGATGCCTTCATTAAGGTGCTCTTATGTTTTAACCGTTATTGAACGTTTCACCAGGTGGCCTGAAGCCTATCCTATTTTAGATACTTTTTCCTCCACTGTTGCTTCCACATTATTTACTCATTACTTTTCTAGATTTGGCATACTCCATACCATTACACACGATCAGGGAAGACAATTCGAAACTCGTCTCTTCTTTCATTTCAATAAACTTCTAGGATCTAACCAGATTCACACTTCCAGCTTCCATCCTCAGAGTAATGGTATGTTAGAAAGATTCCATAGAACTCTTAAAACAGCCATTACTGTCAGAGGAAGTAGCTACAGGTGTAACAACGATCTTCCAGTAATTCTACTGGGCTTTAGATCTTCCTTAAAAGAAGCCACTTCGCCTTCCAGGCGAATTTTTTATATCGTCACAAGAATTTTTAGGAATTGAACCACTCTTAAACAGTCTTAAAGAAACTCTCTCGAATTTAAAACCCGTTCTGACAAGTTTTCATGGAACACAAGTTCAACTATCTTACTTCAACGATTTACTGTCACACTCCTTCTTCTGCGCAATTGATCTGCCAAGATAGATTTGGCAAGCTGTACTGGTTATTTGAATTCCCTATCCTCCACCTCAGGAGTTTTTCCTCTACTCCACTGCAATTTAACTTCATNTGACAGTTAGAGAAGTAAGAAGTTCTTGTTATAAGTTTTGTATGTGTGTTCAGTTAAATATTAAATAAAGTAATAATACGAAAAGTGGAGTTATTTTAAATAACCTTTAATATAGATTAGATCAGAGCGAAGAAAAAAAACAATGGAAATGCCATGCAAAAAAAATAACTTAAGTAGTCGTAAATATTGACAAATAAATTGTCACTACCTCACTTTTAGTTCTCAATAACTCTTGCATTATGTTAACCTTAGAATAGAAAATTTACGTCGTGCAGTGTTATGGGCTTGGGCAAAGTGCACTAAGAGCAGTGGTGCAGCAGTTTAACGAGAGATTTCGTAATACCAATCTTACGCGTATGACGGTCATGCGAATAGTTAAGAAATTTCTTACAACGAGGAGCGTTTTTAACGTTAAGAAAGAAAAAAAGAAATATAACGACAATGATGCCGCAATTATTATTGCGCTTAATTCCGTCGAAGAACATCCTAGGGAATCATTGAGAGAACGTTCACGTTCTCTTAATATTAGTAAATCGGAATTGCAAAGAATTTATAAATCTACTAAAGTAAAGCCATTCAAACCAAAATTTGTGCATACCCTTGAAGAAGGCGATGAAGGCCGTAGATTATTATTTTGTCTTACCATCGGGCAGAAAAGCATTGAGGAACAAAATTTTTATAAAAAGATTGTGTTTTTGGACGAAACATCTTTTAGTACAAATGGCGTTATTTCTTCTCAAAATTGTCGTTACTGGTCCACGGAAAATCCAAATTTTCCCGTCAACTATAAAAGACAGTATTACCAAAAAGTGAATGTGTGGTGCGCCATTTCATACCGTTTAGGTATTATTGGACCTTTCTTCATAGAGGGGCCGTTAAATCAGTATTCTTATCTACAGCTACTTGAAAGGTTCAGGGAAGAATACTTAGACGACATGCTGCTAATAGAAAGACAGGCCATTTACTTTCAACACGATGGATGCCCTGCACATTCTACAGCACGTGTATCAGAATGGTTAAATTTAATATTTCGAAATAATATTATATCTAGAATTGGTCCAATTGCGTGGCCTCCAAGGTCTCCCGACCTTACAATATTAGATTTTTTTTATGGGGTCGCCTTAAACAACTAGTTTTCGCTCAACCAATACCAAACAATCGAGACATACTGAAACAACGGATAACAAATGCTATAGGACAAATACGCATCGAAGAAATTCAGCAAAGCTTTAGAGAATTTAGGCATCGTATAGAAAAGTGTGCAACAAAAGGTGGATATTATGTTGAATAAACGACAGTTATGTTGATGTTCGATTTTTTATAAATAAAATAAAATTATACAATATTTATGTTATTTAAGCTAAAATGTAATGGTTCAACCAAAGTAGATGGATCCTTCTGAAATTTTGTATAGGACCATAATTTTTTATTTTGAACAACTTTTCTTAATAAAATTTCGCCGTATCATAAACAAAAAGGTTACTTTACCTAAACTAAAAATAGTTTTCGCTTCACTGTCAAGGCCGACTTTGTTTGCAAAATATGAAAATATTCTTAAAATTCTCTTCACACCAAGCAGGGCTTAATTCCTTAGACTTAAAATAAAATTCAAAAATTTTTAAGTCATTATACCTCTTGTAACATCTATCCTGGGACACACTATATGTGTTTTTAAAGAAAAATAGATAAGATAAAAAATAATAAAAGGTCTTTAACGTTTTAATTGTTAAATTTTTATCTGAAGTATTTTGTAGTGTTCTTCTGAAGTACTCATGCCATTATATAATGTAGTACATGAACTTCAGCCAAAAAAATCCAAAATTATTGCTTCTTAGACAAATGAACAAGAATCATCCTTCCCTAAAGCAAAGGATTTATTATCTAATTGTACAATTTAACTCATCCTTCATCAACAGGCTTACTTTCACTATCTACATATGCCTCAGATACTTCAATAGGTGCTGTCTCATCTCAGACTAACAACAACGTAACTAGTCCTTTAGCATTTTTCAACTAGTATTCAACTTTTGATAGGAAGCTTCTGGAAAATTATTCTGCCATCAAACATTTTCAATCATTTCAGCTCTGATTGGCTAGTAGATGGGTTTATCTATAAGATAAATTTAACTAAAAGATGGTAGTAATGGACCTTACATGGCAACCAATTTCAAGTGTTTACAGATAATATATTAAGCTGATTAAGCAGATAAGCCTTGAATTAGTTCAATTTTTTCAAAATCAGAAAAATCTCCTTTCATTCTCTAGCACACTCTGGATTTCGTTCTACTTTGCAAAGTATTAAAAGTCGTTTCTTTTGGCGGCACATGACTAAAAATATTAAATGATATCGTAAAACTTGTATTCCATGTCAAAAAAACTAAAATTCATCATTATACAAAATCACCGCTACAAAAGATACAAATGTCAAGGAGCACATACAAGTTTTCGAGGTAGATTGGAGCACATACACATTTGATTGGACCATTGATGCCTTCATGTTGCTCTTATGTTTTAACCGTTATTGAACGTTTACCAGGTGGCCTGAAGCCTATCCTATTTTAGATACTTTTTCCTCCACTGTTGCTTCCACATTATTTACTCATTACTTTTCTAGATTTGGCATACCCCATACCATTACACAGGATCAGGGAAGACAATTCGAAACTGGTCTCTTCTCTCATTTCAATAAACTTCTAGGATCTAACCAGATTCACACATCCAGCTTATATCCTCAGAGTAATGGTATGTTGGAAAGATTCCATAGAACTCTTAAACCAGCCATTACTGCCAGAGGAAGTAGTACTGGGCTTTAGATCTTCCTTAAAAGATTGTGTTATTTCTCCACGGAACACGTATATGGCCAGCCACTTCGTCTTCACGGCGAATTTTTTATATCGTCACAAGAATTTTTAGAAGTTGAACCATTCTTAAACAGTCTTAAAGAAACTCTCTCGAATTTAAAACCTGTTCTGACAAGTTTTCATGGAACACAAGTTCAACTATCTTACTTAAACGATTTACTGTCACACTCCTTCTTCTGCGCAATTGATCTGCCAAGATAGATTTGGCAAGCTGTACTGGTTATTTGAATTCCCTATCCTCCACCTCAGGAGTTTTTCCTCTACTCCACTGCAATTTAACTTCATTCTATTGCCTAAGCTTACACATCTCTGTCCTTTTTAACTTTTTTTAATTCTTCTAGTTCCTTTCTATTCACCCCTTTTATATTCTTAATGGCCACATGCCTTGTAGCATCCTTTTTCCTTAGCTCCATATTTTCTTTCTCAATCCTTTGATTTTCTTATTTTATTAAACTAAATTCCTCATGGTAGGTTTGCTGTTCCTTTCTTACTTCTTTAATGTATGTCATTAAGTTTACACCATTTCATCTAACTTACTTTCTTCAGCTTTCAATTTTAAAGGAGTTCTCATTACCTTCTTACTAGATCTAAATTTTCATTCGCTTTTTCCATTTCCTCTCTTTCTTTTTCCCTTATTAGTAATTAAGGAATGTTTATCGTCCGACAACATTATGCGAAAAAATGAATCTATTAAAGTAATTTTATTAAATTCTCTAAGAGAAAAATTAAGTGTAAAGAACAGGATGGCGAAATGGGCAGCTAAGAAGTCACCGGTTTCCCCAGAACCGTTTGTACCGCTAACTTTTAATACAGCATCAAAGCTGATCAACTCCATCTCCCATCGAGATTTTTGAGAAAGATGAGATGAGACTGCAGTAGGTGTCTTTGCAAAGAAAACTCAGTTTCTGGGAATATCAAAAAGTGACTTAAAGCTCCTCACTCCCTGCTCGGATACTGTAGGTTACGTAAGCATATGTTCTACCCCGATACATAGAAAACGAAAAGTTCAGATAAAATAAGTACGAAGGCTTTCACGGCCGATGTTAATAACTTATTTTCTGAAGAAGGTTGCAACATGGCATCCGAAACGTCACACATTTTTTCAAAAAACGCACGGCTTAACCCGAAAGTTTCTAGTTCTAGGTCTAGTGTTAGTTCTAGTGATAGTGCTAGTGTTAATTCTAGTTTTAGTTTAATGTTCAGATAAAATTTGATGTTTCTGGATTTTACTAAAACTAATTAGTAGTGTATCTTATTATTACATTTCTATTTTAGATTATTATAAATTCAAAGATTTCATTTAAGTAAACTAAAATTAGAAATAACTCTGATTATTGCCAAATTAGTTATTTTAAGTTAAATAATTGCCTTCTAAAAGTTGAATCGTTGAATAGTTTGAATGGAATTCGAGTTGACATCGTCGTTATGACAATTCTCCTTGGGTTTATTTCCTGCTGCAATGCCCGCACTCCACTTTAATTATAAAACATAGTTATACCGCCTCGTAGAGAAAAGAAAAAAAAATAATAATAAAACTTCGTCATATTTCATCCAGTCCGGCTGCCACGGTGCTGAAACGTTTGCTCTTCTACTGTTCTTTAGCCGGGCTGTCAGGCGAGTTCTCCATTTCTCCGACATTTTCGAGATTTTCTCCATAAATCCCATTTGATGCAGACAGTCGGTCCCGGTTCGTCTCTCTCTTTAATAGAGTAATTACTCGAGAAGCGACATTCCAATTTCATTCCGAGTTTGCCAGAAGTAAGGACGCGAGCTCTGGCACCTGGCCTAACTATTCTCGGCCAATTTAAATTAAGTAAAAAAAAAATCGATGAAAATCGATGTCCATGCGCGTAGGCTTTTCCGCTGGCCGGTCTTATTCCGGCAGTTAATTTCCCGAGGGACGCAATAAGAAGGATGTGCTCTCGGCTTGATTGAGACCAGATTTTGAAGCGAATAAAACCATATTGTTCTGTTACCCAGTTTGTTTAGTGCCGGGGAAAAATGTAGAGTAAAAATTCTTGATTAGTAATTTCATTGTCAAACAATGTTGCACTATCTAGTTGATTTTACCCGAAGGATCGAGTCTATTTTGAAGCAATAAATTTCGGGGGTGATGTTTCGTGACACCCTTACGCTATATTTACGACCGACTTCCTTACTACCGGCAATATACGGTAATAAATAAAGAAAACTTTTCAATATTTCCTTACTTCCTCTACGAAATAGTGGTATTTTCGATCTATGCGAAGAGAGTTCCGTATTTTTGTTGCCTCCCAATTAGAATGTAGAGGAGCTTTGTTACAAAACGTAACAAATTTTAAAAAATTGGCTTATAAATGGTATTACAAGCTATCTCGGCAGTAGAATATTATACATCGTCAATTCTGGTCAAAGCGATGTGTACAATTCTGATTGTACACATCAAATTAATGTTAGTTTCAAAACGTAACATGTCCACAGTGTTTACTGAATCAAACTGCAACTTGTCCATATAATATGAATTACGGCTGAAGTTACAGCGGAGTCCATGTGCTTGTCACGCTCTTGTTGACAATTTGTGTTGTTTTCAAAATCGTTCATAATAATAATAATAATAATTCACTTTATTGCCCAACAAAGATCAATTACAGGACAATATTACAAGAAAAAGAAAATAAGAAATAACACATGCCATAAAACAAATATAATTCACATAAACACTCTTACACTATTATTGATTGTTAGTTAGTTTACACATCCTCTGCACCACNAAATTTTCATTCGCTTTTTCCATTTCCTCTCTTTCTTTTTCCCTTATTAGTAATTAAGGAATGTTTATCGTCCGACAACATTATGCGAAAAAATGAATCTATTAAAGTAATTTTATTAAATTCTCTAAGAGAAAAATTAAGTGTAAAGAACAGGATGGCGAAACGGGCAGCTAAGAAGTCACCGGTTTCCCCAGAATCGTTTGTACCGCTAACTTTTAATACAGCATCAAAGCTGATCAACTCCATCTCCCATCGAGATTTTTGAGAAAGATGAGATGAGACTGCAGTAGGTGTCTTTGCAAAGAAAACTCAGTTTCTGGGAATATCAAAAAGTGACTTAAAGCTCCTCACTCCCTGCTCGGATACTGTAGGTTACGTAAGCATATGTTCTACCCCGATACATAGAAAACGAAAAGTTCAGATAAAATAAGTACGAAGGCTTTCACGGCCGATGTTAATAACTTATTTTCTGAAGAAGGTTGCAACATGGCATCCGAAACGTCACACATTTTTTCAAAAAACGCACGGCTTAACCCGAAAGTTTCTAGTTCTAGGTCTAGTGTTAGTTCTAGTGATAGTGCTAGTGTTAATTCTAGTTTTAGTTTAATGTTCAGATAAAATTTGATGTTTCTGGATTTTACTAAAACTAATTAGTAGTGTATCTTATTATTACATTTCTATTTTAGATTATTATAAATTCAAAGATTTCATTTAAGTAAACTAAAATTAGAAATAACTCTGATTATTGCCAAATTAGTTATTTTAAGTTAAATAATTGCCTTCTAAAAGTTGAATCGTTGAATAGTTTGAATGGAATTCGAGTTGACATCGTCGTTATGACAATTCTCCTTGGGTTTATTTCCTGCTGCAATGCCCGCACTCCACTTTAATTATAAAACATAGTTATACCGCCTCGTAGAGAAAAGAAAAAAAAATAATAATAAAACTTCGTCATATTTCATCCAGTCCGGCTGCCACGGTGCTGAAACGTTTGCTCTTCTACTGTTCTTTAGCCGGGCTGTCAGGCGAGTTCTCCATTTCTCCGACATTTTCGAGATTTTCTCCATAAATCCCATTTGATGCAGACAGTCGGTCCCGGTTCGTCTCTCTCTTTAATAGAGTAATTACTCGAGAAGCGACATTCCAATTTCATTCCGAGTTTGCCAGAAGTAAGGACGCGAGCTCTGGCACCTGGCCTAACTATTCTCGGCCAATTTAAATTAAGTAAAAAAAAAATCGATGAAAATCGATGTCCATGCGCGTAGGCTTTTCCGCTGGCCGGTCTTATTCCGGCAGTTAATTTCCCGAGGGACGCAATAAGAAGGATGTGCTCTCGGCTTGATTGAGACCAGATTTTGAAGCGAATAAAACCATATTGTTCTGTTACCCAGTTTGTTTAGTGCCGGGGAAAAATGTAGAGTAAAAATTCTTGATTAGTAATTTCATTGTCAAACAATGTTGCACTATCTAGTTGATTTTACCCGAAGGATCGAGTCTATTTTGAAGCAATAAATTTCGGGGGTGATGTTTCGTGACACCCTTACGCTATATTTACGACCGACTTCCTTACTACCGGCAATATACGGTAATAAATAAAGAAAACTTTTCAATATTTCCTTACTTCCTCTACGAAATAGTGGTATTTTCGATCTATGCGAAGAGAGTTCCGTATTTTTGTTGCCTCCCAATTAGAATATAGACGAGGAGCATTTTTATAAAGCGTAACAAATTTTAAAAAATTGGCTTATAGATGGTATTACAAGCTATGTCGGCAGTAGAATATTATACATCGTCAATTCTGGTCAAAGCGAATTGTACACATCAAATTAATGTTAGTTTCAAAACGTAACATGTCCACACTGTTTACTGAATCAAACTGCAACTTGTCCATATAATATGAATTACGGCTGAAGTTACAGCAGAGTCCATATGCTTGTCACGCTCTAGTTGACAATTTGTGTTGTTTTCAAAATCGTTCATAACGAACCTCGATCTGTGTTACAATAATTGATGGAATATTAGTGAGAGAAGTGTCTGATAGCGGCAGTACAAAACGGCAATGTATTAAAGGAAAAGCGAGGTTAGAAAAGAAGAAATTGATTGACAAAAAGTGTGTATATCCCAATAATAAGAAATTTCAATGTAATGATATTCCAAAACAAATATTAATAAACACCAAAAAGAGTTTATAACGATAACGATAAACTACAGCAGGATGTACGATTATCTCATTTGCTAGAAGTGCATTACCCAAAGAGACATCGTGAACGCAAAAACTCCATTACCAAGAAACCTTACCAATTTCAAATAAGGTACAAAGTAAGAAATTCTCTTGTTATGCTTATACACTAGTTTGTTTAACATTTCTAATCTTGTAGATCTGCACAAAACATACAAGCGTTCTCGGTCTATAGAACTTTTTTTGAAAAACTTCTGGAGGTGCCCTATCGATGAATCATATGGATTGCAAAAAATATTAATGCTGGCACAGAGTTCAAAGAAAATAGAGATGGAGATCGGTGAAAAAATAAAATGCTAAAGCAAAGAGAAGAGTTTATAAGAAAGCCATTACAATACGGCAAAGACCAAGAGCTACGCTCAACATGATGTAAAGGTGTTAGGAAACCTTGCATCACCGCGTCTGCCAATATCCAATTACTTCATCTCTTTATGCAATTCTCAAATCTCTTTGCAAATTATATTAAAGCAATTCAATGACAGTCAAAAAATATATAAAAAGATTATAGGAACGACTTTAAATTTGTTTTTTTGTAATATTAGGTTAAAATTAAATCACTATTTGAATCATAAAAATCTAACAATTTGATATAAGAATCATTTCTTGTCTTTTTTCTTCGTGATCCTGAAGTCTATTTAGAACCTGCACCCCAAGACTATTTAGAACCTGGAACCGACAACTATTTAAAACCTGCACCCGACGATTATTTTGCCCTCGACCTGATTCTTTTGGATCTCCACCCGACGATTTTTGAATAAGCTTTGGATTTTTGAACATAAAGATTTCTCTCTTTTAATCGTGAACCTAGCAGTTCAGATTTGTTTAGATAAACCTAAATCCATGACCAAATGTTTTATGGAGCCTGATCACCCAGAACAAACAGAAAATCAGAATCTTCATAATCAAGTGATGATGTCTTCAGATTCTCGAAGATCTCTATTGTTTGCCGTTCTGAAAGGACATTCAGGGACTCTCATCAAAATACAATTTCAATCTATGCTTAGTTGACATTTCAGGACATTCTTAACACGTTTTCACATTTGGACCGGATTATGCATCACTTGACTAAGCGGTAAATGAATAATGTTGAGAAAAACGGGATTTTCGATTTCATCTCTCTAAAAATATAAGACTTCTCAAAATAGACAGGCTCAAACTATTGAAAATTGTTTGATGCGTGTCCATGTTTATCACAGACCACTGATGACAGCTATCACAAGCACAGAAGCCGTTTGGTCACTCGTAACGTTTTATGATTATAAAGCGTGTTTCTGTAAGTCGTGGCATAAATTTAATCACTAAAACTAGAGACAAAATGATGACGATTCGTGTAAAAATTTTTGAAGAAAATAATCTAGAGTTTGATTTTGTACTTTTATGCCTACTACTACCACTCATAGTTAAAGTCTCTGATAGCGTTATCTATCGGATAGCTTAAAAATTGGTTGTGGTAGTAACCAATGTATTTATCTTATAGATACCGCTGTCCAAGGGATAACTTTTGAAATATCTGTAACCCGTGCTAACTGCGGATGCCTAACCTCAAATAGAATTTATACTGACGTATAAAATTCGAGTGTTTTACTATTTCAGTTAAAATGAGAAAAGTAATATAAACTTAAATAAACAACTATTAATAATTAACATTAGATAAAACCATCATTGGTATTGATCAATTACCTTTTCCATCCCTTTGAAGAGAAATGAAGTTAGACTAATTGGTCTGTATACCTTGGGATCTGCGTTTGAATCCCTACCACCTTTAGGTATGAAGACCACCTTTACTTTCCTCCATAGTGTAGGTATATAATTAAAGCTGTAGCTTGCTGTATACATATAGAGATATTATTACTGGGAGCAGGTCTTCTATACCTTTTTGCAGAAAAATAGGCAGAATTCCATCCCCTTCAAGCGATTTTAGGGATCTAAAATTAGAAATAGCTCACCTTACTCTGTTGGGTGTAAAGAAGTTCCCAGCTATGCTACGAAGGGAAGTTCGTGCTCAGTAAGATCTCCAGCGATTCCTTACCATCCTCGGTGTATTTTCCGTCTTGTTTGCATAGGTGGCCTAGATCAGTGTTATGGTCCACTGATCCAATCTTCCATCTTTGAGTCCAATCTTTCCAATCTTTGAGTTTGGAATGCCTGACTTTATTATATAGTCTTCTAACCATGACTCACTGTTGCTCAAAGTCCTTATTCCACCAAGGCACATTGAATTGTGCTCTTTTGTGTTTTATTGGACAGCTTGATTCATATGCATTATGTATGATATTGTTTAGTTGAAAAGAGGCTATTTCAAGGTCCTCTGTACTTTCAATATTTGTTTTGATTTCGTCGATCTCTTCGCTGAGGTGTCTATAAAAAGACCACCAATTAGTGAGTAAGGGGATTAATTGTATAAAAAAAAACATACAAAAGAAAATAGGCGAGTTCCAGGTTGTACTAGTTAGTACAGCTGCTCTAACTAACCTAAGAAACAAAAAAAGAAAAACATGACTCGGCCAAAAATTACAAAGCAACAGCTAGATACAACAACAAGATTGCAAAACATGTCAGATCAGCGTTTGCCCCCATGTAGACATTGTTCAAGAAAACAAGAATTTTTCTGTGTAAATTTAAACCTTTCTAGTGAGAACCCCTTGCAATTATCGTCCACCTCATTATATTTCGAAGTTATTTGAAATATGTATGATCTCTGAAACAAAGACAAACGATAGAAATGTGGCGACAGTCTTCCACGAAATCGCGTATTTATTCGGTGGACATCACTTCGGAAATTTATCAGTTGGTAGAGATACTGTGGTTCCTTATAGTTTATAATTTTATGGTATAGGCACAAACACTGCACTTTCCTACGATGATACATATTTAGCCATCTCGCATACTTCAGTTTATAAGATATTCTGTTATATTTTGTAATTCCATATATATACCGAAGACACGAATTTTGCACTCGTTGAATACGTGTTACATCGCTAACGTCAATGCATGGATGGTAGACCTCAGCACAATAAGTGAATTGAGCCAAAACAGAGGCTTTGAACAACATATTTTTCAGATGAATACCAAGGTAGTGTCGACGAGGAAACAATTATCATGTCTGCTACAATGACAAAGCGAATATGATTGTGATCCGCTAAAGTGATTTCACGTGAAACATGCTAGTTTGCGATTTGCGAACTGAGTCGAGGCGTGGCAATACTTATGTCTAGCACCTCTTGTCGACTCTTGGTAATAAAAGTCGGTTCGTTACCTTTGTTGAGGATACCTAAATTTGTAGTTTGTAAGTATTGGTAAAGGTATTCGCCATTTTTGTTTGTGTCTGAGCTGTTCCATGCGAAATAGTATACATTCGCATCGCAGCTCAGGAGGAGTTGATTCCCCCTCTTCTTGGAGTAGTCTGTGAGATCTTTCACCTCCTTTGGCGGTGGATCGTCCGATTCACCGGAGAAGTATGCCGAGGCGATTCTCGGCGTCGGCCCTAGAGATAAACTGGGTTAAAAGTAGGCAGTTTAGGGAGGATTTAACGAGTATCGCAGTCCTCGCATTGTACTCTCCTCTGTAATAGATTAACTTACCTACTTTTGTTGCTAGTCTTCTGACTATACCTCCATATACATATGGTTCTTGGACCAGCGCAACATGTATGTTGGGGCTGTCAGAGGCGCTTTTACAATGCTAGATATTGGCTTGGATGAAGCCTACTCCAGCCATTACTTTTTAGCGGATGCAGTTTTGAGAGCGGCAGTTTTGCCCGTACCCTTCCTTTCGGAGCTTACTTTACCTGTACCCTTCTTGTGGTCCTTGGAGGTTCCGGAAATTCCTGGCTTTGGTTCCGGTTCTTTCTTCGGTGACGTAGACTTGCCGCTTTTTGCCTCTGGGTGACTTGTCCGAACTTGTAGCTGACCTTATAGTTAGCTTTTTTAAGGCTCTCTATAGAGGGATGATGCAATAAACATAATATTATATGAAATGCAGGGCCATCATCAAACGAAGCAGAAAAAACAGCAGTTCACTGATACATTGAATAATTCACTGAAACAGCAAAAGGCGTCAGGCATGAAAGCCAGAGAGAGCACAGAGGTATCGTTTGTATTTGATTTTAAATTGTTTGGACGCGCATTTTTTAAACTCATTTGGTAGCGAATTGTATTTCAAGACTATCCGATATGAGAAGCATCGTTTAAAAAACTTTATCCGGTGTGCATGTATTTCAAACAAGCCTCTATGTTTGCGATTGAGATTATGCTCATCTGTATGATAAGTTAATTTTTCGTACAGATATGGTGGTGACTTATTGGTGATAATTTTGTGATGCATACTTATGTATCACAAAATTATTTATGATAATTATTTATGTATCACAAATTTAAAGTTAACAATGCAATAAACGTCAATTCTCCATGTTTAACCACTTCGCTTCTTTTAATTTGTACGATATAGGTTGACGGCTACGAATACCATATATCAATCTCAGACACGATTTTTGCATTCTCTCTATTCTACCTATTCTATCCACCGCTGACAAAAAAGCGCCATAAACAGTGTCGCAATAGTTAAACCATAGTATAGTAGTTTTTTTGGTATTTTGATTTAGTAGAAACCTGTTATTAAAGATTACCTTTAATGCTGCGAAGGCCCTCTGTATGGTGAGATTGATATGCTTCGTAAAACACAGCTGACCGTCCATTATTACACCCAGACTTTTCACCGTATTTTATACCTCAATTTGTTGTCCATCTATAACTAAGGTTAATGGGCCTAGAAGTGAGCGCGCATGATCCGTGCCAAAGACAGTAGCTGCAGTTTTGGCGCTATTGATGTGTAGAGAGTGATCTCTCCAGAATTGTAAAATATTTGATATATCGTTGTTTATAATACCCATTGCGCGTTGGAAATCTGAAGGTAGAAACGAGTAATAGATGTGGGAGTCACGGGTGAAAATTACAATGTTTTAAGCATTCTGACATTGTAGATGTATATGTATTATATAGAATAGGCTCAGAATACCACCCTGCGGTAGACCAGAGATCAGGGGCTGTGAAAGGGAAAGTTGACCATTCAAAATCACTCTCTGTGACCTACCCTTTAAATACTGGGAAAGCAGTGAGAGGGAATTCTCACCAAAACCATTGTAATGCAAGATGGAGATGTCGATCGAATCAAAAGCTTTGGAATAATCGACAAGGACCAAAACCGTAACCAAGCCCCTATCAGAGGCGCGGACGATGTCATCACAAACATGCAGTAAAGCTGATTCGCAGCTATGCAAAGGTTTAAATCGAGATTGTAGATCCGGTATAATATTATTTTCGTATAAAAACAAACGTAATTATATTTCCAGAATTCTTTCAAAAATTTTGGAAATAGTTGGCAACAAACTGATTGGTCGCATATCTGAGTAGGAGATTGGAGATTTTATTTTTGGAATAGGGACGATGTTAGCCACCTTCCACAAAGAGGGAAAGGTATTAGTTTCAATACAAGTATTTATGATATGGGTCAGGAATGGAATAATGTGAGGAAAACATAGAGTTAACATGTACTGTGACACACTGTCCGCGCCAGCAGAAGTGTTTTTAATTGTAAGAAAAATCCTCTCCACCTCCAACTGAGAGACCAGTTTGAATTTAAAAATATTTACCCTATCTTTCCGATCATTCAAGTAGGAATTTATTAATTGTTGTGAAGTAGTGGCTGGCGGCAGGGCGGAAAGTTAAGATAAGCTCGCTTTTGCTCTCGAATAACACGAGCTGTAAAGTTTCCTAATTCTTTATATTCGTTATGATCCGCAACATCCCTAGCCCGTTTCCATCTACCCTTAGCTTTATCCCTCAAAGACATTAAAAATTTGGTATTGCTTGTTAGCCATGTGCTAGCATTCGAAAGACGCACAATGAAGTATTTGCCCATTCTAACTGGACAAAATTATTTTTGTATTTTCATCCCTTGAAATGGTTAAAATGATAATGATACACACTTTTAGGTGCAAAATGTTAATCTTTTTTTTTTATTTAAAACCCTAAATTGTAATATACAGTTATTTCTAAATTGATGCGAAAGATTTCAAGGGTTGATTTTTCAGCAAAAATTAAGGTGTCTTTCATATAACTTTTTGTTCAAAACCTCTTCTCCTCCAAGCCCTCTTAAGTTAGGGAAAAAATCGTTTTTATTTAATAAATTTACTATGGAGGAATTTAGAAGAATGAAATTTGGCAAATAATTGTTGTTAATAAAATGACACCTTTTTACGATATTTATAACCCTAAAATGTTATTACAAAGGGGTGAAAAAATCAACCCCTATAATACTTTGCATCAGAACGTTTTAATGCGTCTACATTTTTCTATTTTAAATTTTGGTTTAAATAAAGGGATTCAATCTGCAACTTTTTTGTCCTCAGACATTTTCTCCCAAAATTGTTACTTTGGTCACAAAAAAATAAAATAATGCATAGGCTCATTTGGCATAGGTAATTCATATTGGTTATTATTTGTTAAGAAAAATGAAGTAGCCCGATGTCAAATAAAGTCATAATGACAAATATTTTTATTACAGGCATTTTGTTGTTAATTTTATGCCCACTTGAAATAGTTTCTAAAATAACTTTTAGGCGGTAAATTAGAGAATAGTCTAGTCCAGTAATTGCAGCTGATTGCTTCGGATTACTAAAAAAATCGCCTGCTAGTGTTATCATCATTGCTAGTTCCATATCCGGGTTTAGGTATATCAATTAAGGTACCCATCTCATTTTAAATTCTTTTAAAATTTTATTCTTTCTCTCTTGTATAAGAGCTTTCTCGTCAGCGCTTAATTTTTGTTGCCACTTTTTAACGGCCAACTTGTACGAAATATGTAAAAGGGTTTCCAGAAATCTTATTCTAGCGTGTAGAATAGAAATTCCATATTTGTATGAGTTTTCATTATTTTCGGCTTCTCTTTCTAAATTATGGAACTGCTTTGAAGTCGCACCGCATATGTAGCACTTCAATGATGATTTAGTTCCTGTGGCAGCATTACAAACTTTACCATCAACCATTGTAAACATCATATGGGCGTATACATGGACAAATATATTTGCGTCACAGTTAAAGTAGTTTTCAAATTATTGTCTAAATTGAGACTGGTGAGATCGATCACATCCCCATTTAGATAACAACTGAATCATTGCCCGCTCATTTTCTGTGAGAGTCTGCACCATTTCTGTCAAATATGATATTAGTCTTTCGGAAGTGTGGTCTAGTAACTATTGTAGATTGATTTCTGCACAATTATCTCTAATAAAATACGAATCCGAATTCGGATAACATATCTTTTTGGCCTGTTGTAATTTACTATAGCATGGGTATTGCTTAGTTTTTATTATTCATATTAAATTATTCATATTGTTTTCTCGAAAGTCCTGCCTCAACAAATCTCGATAGAGCTTCTAATAAGGGCGTGAATTTCGCTAGATTAACTTCTTGGTCTTTATCGTAAGCTTTTTTGTACTTTGTTGCCCGTTTCGGAGATTCGATAAGTTGTTGCAGAACATTTGCAGCATCTCTTTTACCACAAGATCTTTATTTGGTTTCGGTTGCAAAAACAAGCTCTTCACACGTTACATTTTTCCGTAGTGCCTCCTCCCATGGTTGCAGGGTTGGTGTTACGGACTTTATCCAGTCTGCTGTGTCTTGGTTCTCGCAGTTGACCACCAACTGGAATTTAGGATTGATTTCGCCTTCGTGTC
>NW_019281018.1:0-40700 GCF_000648695.1 Onthophagus taurus
ATTAAAAAATATGTAGATGATATCATACTGTCAATTCCCAAAACTGCCTGTTGACCACCTGTTGACAACCTTCAATAATTTTATTAAACACATACAATTCACAATAGAGGTTGAAAATCAAGACCATTTCGTCCCCTTTTTGGCCACCAATGTCATCAGAAACTCTGAGAATAAGCTAACGTTTGATTGGTATACAAAAAAAACTTTTTCAGGTAGATACATTCATTTCAATTCTTTCCATAAGACTAAACATAAAATAAACACTGTTTTAGCTATGAAACATCGTATCACTAACATTTCAGATCCTCAATTTTTACATAAGAATTTAAATATTTTAAAAAACATCTTTTTACCAAATTAATATCCACATAAACTTCTCAACAAAATTTTATTTAATATCAGTAACCTTGTTAATACCAATAGTGACACTATAAAGCAGTGTTTTTCAACCTGTGGGCCGCGACCCCCTGGGGGATCGCGAAGCCTCTGTAGAGGGGTCGCGAGAACTCAGTAAAAAAATCAATAAATTTCAAGAAGGTAGATTAAAAAAAGTTAACAAAATGATACATGTTATGTTGTTTATACAAACACATTAACAAAAAATAAAATCTTCGAGTACTCGTTCATTTTAATGTGAAGGTTGCGCTTGACTTTGTTCAATCAATTTCTCCCATCGTGGATCCGTTTTTGCAACTTTAAGTATTAAATCGTTTTCCAAATTTAAGAGATTTCTTAGTTTACTTTTTATTTAGGCCATTGATGAAAATGCCAACTCGCACAAGTACGAGGTAGAAAATGGAATCAAACACTTCAAAGCCTCGGTTGTTAATTCCGGGTATTCTGTTTTTCTTTTTAACCAAAAGGTATCCAAATTTTCAGACTTGAATTTCAAGTGTAACATCCCATCGGCAGATAATTCCAGCAGATTCTCTTTGAGCTTAGTTGCTAAATTTGCCTCATTTATAGCTGCATTTAAAAACGGATTTAAGATCCATCTTTGCCCAGTGTTAATCGATATCTCTTGCACTGAGAAGTAATGACACAACTCTTTCTTCAAATTATCTAACACCATTTTCATACCAGATATATATGAGTTAATGTTTATCTCGCTTCCGACTTCTTCAATGAAAGACTGTGTCGACGAAAATGAATCAAAGTTGTTTTGATTTATAGATGATGACCACAATTCAATTTTTTTTATAAAGCCATGGAGTTTGTCTTTTGCTGTAATGACATTTTCATCCCGCCCTTGAAGACTTTTATTCAAGTTGTTTAAATGCTCAAATAAGTCGGAAAGAAAAGCCAATTTCAAAAGGAATTCCGGGTCAGAAATGAATTCAGAGTAATGTGACTTGGCTTGTTGTAAATATACTAATAGTTCAGCGCGAAGTTCCATAACTCTGGTCAGTACTTTGCCTTTTGATAACCACCTAACCTCTGTGTGGTAAAGCAAATTGCGGTGTAGTGCCCCCATATCTTCACAAATGATTCGAAACAATCGAGTCTGCAACGCTTTTCCTTTGATAGAATTTACAATGTTAATAATAATATTTAGAACTTGACTGTATTCTTGTGGCAAGGTTTTGGCTGCAAGAGCTTGGCGATGGAGAAAGCAGTGCATCCAACAAGCGTTTGGCATTTGTTCTTTCAGTCTAGCAATAAATCCACTCTTCGCACCAGTCATGGCTTTTGCTCCGTCACTACAAATAGCAATGCATTTTTGTGCCCAATCGATATTCATATCTTGCGTAGCTTCAACGAACATGTCATGCAAGAACTGACCTGTAGCATTTTTGGGAAGTGCCTTGCAAAATAGTATTTCTTCCATCAATATTTCATTGGATTCAAAACGCACAAAAGCTACAAACTGCGCACAACCCGCAATATCCGTTGATTCATCAAATTGTAAGGACACAAAAGAACTTTTCTTTATTTTTTCTATGACTTGATCACGAACGTCAGTCGCCATATTGCTTATCCTGCGTTGAATGGTATTGTCAGAGAGAGGTATACTTTTGAGCTTTTCGACCTCTTGTTTGCCAAATATAATCCCTGCTATATCTAAAGCCGCTGGTAAAATCAAATTTTCGGCAATACTGTGAAGTTTTCCTGCTTTAGCCACACGAAAAGCTACTCGATAACTAGCGAGCAACGCTTTTTCATTTAGGTTGGACATTTGTCCTATAGCAGTTTTTTGATGTTCAAGAGCTTTTAGTTTCCGCTCAAAAAATTCCACGGGTTTATTTTTTTCATTAGGATGTTTTGTGTTTAGGTGGCGTACCAACTTCGATGGTTTCATGCTTTCTCTTGACAAAATTTCAAAGCAAATTACGCACTGCGGTTTGTTCTCAATGACAGTAAACCCAAATTTCAAATAATTGTCGTCATAAAGACGTTTTTTCTTTATTCCACTACTCCCACTAGACGTTGATGGTCTTTTTAGGAATTTATCCATTTTCAATTATAACAGACAACTCAAATAAATACTACTTGCACTCAACTGCCGTGGCCGCGGTCGACCTGATTTATAGGGTTATAGGCCAGCGTTTCTACCGAGAATCATTGCAAAGCGTAACGAAATGTCTCGAAACTTGTGAACCTTTCGCGCGGGCGAATATCAGCGCCATTAGATGGCGCTGGGAGTTTCGACCCTAACAAATATAACGCAAACGCCTAAAATTTTTGTATGGATTAAATATTTTTAACATACATGAAAAAAGGGGTTGGGGGGTCGCGAAATATTTTTTGTTACTAGGGGGGTCGTGTCATGAAAAAGGTTGAACAACACTGCTACAAAGGATCCTGTTAGATACAAGAAGTTAACTTTTGTTCCTGGTCTAACAGAAAAATTAATTAAAATTTTTCACGATAGCATCCCTGATTCCCGTTTCCAGTTTAAAAATTGTAGAATATTATCCATTCAAATTAGCTTCTGTTTTTTTCCAATTTAAAAGATAAAGTATCCTTAAGGTACCAATCTAACATCATTTATCGTGTCCCTTGTGGAGAGTGTCATTGTTGTTATATTGGCCAAACAAAGCAATGGTTAAAAAATCGTATGAACCAACATAGAAATGAAGTTAAGAACTGTAAAAACAATGGTTGCACTCTTTCCCAACACTCTTTGGAAACTGGACATCTATTTGATTTTGATAACGTAAAAATTTTAAGTAAGGAAAATAATTACTATAACCGTTTGTTTCTGGAAATGTTTCACATTAGAAATGAAAAACATACTGTTAACTTTAAAACAGACACAGGATCATTTAGCAATATTATTCTTTAATTTTCGATATTTATAATAAGTTTTGAGGGGAAAACACACCAAATTGTTGGTCGTTGATAGTTATTGTTAGTTATTTTTATGAAATTTCAATTTGCTGTTTGTACTTTTCCTTTTTTCATTTGTGTACATGTTATATGTAATTCTCGTTATCAACCACTTCACGGAGGAGGGCGTTAGTTGTTTTTTAGTTTTTAAGTTTTTTAACCTTTCATTGTACGCGTTGACTTTTACACGTGCGTTTCCATGTTATCAAGAGAAAAGATTTTTCTGTTATGAAAGTTTGATAATAATTTATTGTTTTCGACGTTTTTTGTATTAATGTTTGCCAGTTTCAAGAACTTAGGTATGTTTAAGAGGTTAAATTTTTTAATGCTGTTTTTCTATTGATATTTTGTCGTTGTAGAAACAAGCCCTGAGGAAGATTAAAAATTTAATCGAAATATTGGCATGTTAAAATAGTTGTTTTAATTGTCCTAGTTCCTACTCCTGAAATTTATTGCTTTTTTCTTAGAAGAAAAGAACATCATATTATCTTTTTTCTTTCTTTTTCAACAGCTACATACTTTTAATCAATAAAACGTTGTAGATTTTTTGTAATAACAGATGTTCCTGCAAATTTATAATTATTAAACATCAAATGTGGTGTCATAAAAATTCTTTATTAAAATTGATTCTCTTTATTTGATCAGCAAATAGTGTCAGTGTTATATCAATATAAAAAAGACAATTATTTTAAATGTCACTATTTGAAGGATAAGTATGTACGTAAAAATGCACTCATGTAGAATTGGTAAGTATGTATATATAAAGTTGTTTCAACCCGACAAATTTAGCAAAATGATGACTCAGCGAAAAAAAAATTATAAAGCGTTGACTAAAACTTTGACTAGCTCCTTTTATGTTTTTTGTGTGTGTTCGGATGGTAGAAATAATTAACGTTGAACGACTATTCAATACTGTCTAGCGGACGACTCTTAAGACGATTGTTTTCCCAGAGCGAGCGAAGACATTACCAACCTATACTACCAACTTACACATATTGATCTAACTATTGACGACTTTGGTATTTCTGTTTCTTTCTTTTCTTTGATTTGATCTTTTCTGCTACTGTTTGGATTTGGATTTGAGATTACTTGAACTTGTTCTTTAATCGGTATATGCTGTAATAAGTTCTGAGTTACAGCCTTGTCATCACTCTTGGCATTCTCCCCATTTTCCATGCCACCGGTTATTTTGGGCATAAATGTGGGTTCGTGCTCACTTTTATTCTAAATGTAGGGGTTATGTTTTTATTTATTCACCAAAACATCGGAATTGGAACTTAAGTTTTATTTAACAGTTTGACAAAATAAGAGTATTAATTCATTTCACTATCACTGGTCACCGTTTTGATCGAATCTACAATAGAAAACAATTTTTACTCTCGCGTTGAATTTTTCACCCGTCATTGATCTTACCGATCTTTTGCGTTGTGTTGCTTTTCGACTACTGACTTTCCGCCTAGGAAAGCCGACTCGTCCCACTACTGAGAGCCTTCAAAGACAAATCCTACATAAATGTTACTGATTTCTTGTTCACTTCTGATGTTCTCAACTGATCGATATGCCTCTTAATTATGTATTCATCATCCAGTTCTATTAAGTAGTGTAGATTTCCTAACTTCTCTACTACTGTTCTTGGTTTCCACAAACAACGCTGTATTTCGGGATTGCACTTTCGGGAAGTCAGGTTGTTGTGAATTATTATGGACTGGTATCTGCTGTTGTGAAAGATCAAGTTCAAATCAAGTTCTCAGATTTCTGTTCATGAATAGTTCTGCTGGTGTTTTTCCGTGTTCGGTTAGCGGTGTAGCTCGATATCGTAAAAGAATTTCATATAACTTTTCGTTCATACTACTTTTCTTACTATTCATAGTTTTCAAATGTTTGTTAGAGTAGCCACATATCGTTCAGCCTGTCGTTGGATAACCTGGTGCAATAAAATTTGGTCTAATTCCGTTTCTGTTAGAAAACTGTAAATTGTTGAGATTTAAAGATTGTTGCATTATCGGATAGCAAGATTTGTGGTATTCCTGTGCGACTAAAAATTTCTTTCATCATTAAAATCGTTGATGCTGTTGTCGGTGCTGTTTTTGTACATAGTATTTAAGGCCATTTTGATTTGGCATCTACCATTAGGAAGAAATAATGTCTTGAAAAGGTCCGGCGTAATCCATGTGAACGCGTTACCAATTGTTCTCTGGTATGTCCCATTTATGTAATGCAACCTTTTCTGGATTACTTCTAATTCGCACAGACTTCACATGATCGTACCAAGGTTTCAATGTCTCGATCAATATTTTTCCAATAGTACATTAAAAATATACATAAAATTTACAAAATGTACAAAAAATTTACAAAATGTACATAAAATTTAAAAATGTACATAAAGTTTTATATTTCAAATTAAGATTTTTACTAATCAAAGTTATCTGTTTTAATTAATAATATTTTTGAAGGTTTATGTTTTATTTGCCAAGTTTAACGGAAAATGGTTACAAAATGCTTTTAGTTCAGCCCAAAGATATCGAAGATTTAAATGTTAATTCAATTTTCAAATACGAAACTTTAATTCTTCTTGAACATTAATAAAAGTATTTTTTATAGACGACTATTTATTACACGAAGATTTAAGTTCTGGTGTGGTACTAATCGACGATCTTAAAAACGTAACCGCTTCTTTAATGGCTAAACTAGACTATGCACAATTACATTAAAATTCGTTGAGGTTCGTTGAGGTTTTACCATTTCGGACAAGAAGCATTCATATGCTAAATCTACACACAATAGCAATGCCAGTGGTCACTATTTTAAAAGCGATTTTAGCTCAAAAAGTAAAAAAAAGGTGAGTTTTTCTTTTTAAAGAGAATAATTTACTATAAAATTATATTAATTAGTTTATGGTACACAAGAATTTTGAAGATTTCTACAAGGAAATTGCTAAAAATCTCCTTCCGGTTGAAATTGGAGGTACAAATAGCACGCTGGAGGAATTAAAGACAAATTGGGAGTTTTTGGTTACCGAAAACTCGAATTTAAAGACAAAATTGGATGCAATTATGTTATGTGGGCTCGTTCCAAACCGAGAAGACTATTTTAAATCGTACGAGTACGGCGGTGATGGTAATTCCGACAATTAGAAATTGATTAAAAATCATGTTTTTAGTAATTTATTTTGTTTGTTGGTGTTGATTATATTAATAAATAAAAGAAATTAAACGATCGTAATTGATAAATAATATTAAATAATTATTCGTGACACGATCTTTTTATAAAAAGAAACTATTTTATTTCATACTAATATTTCGATCGTTTTTTTCGATCTTCATCAGAGTATGGAGAGGATTCATGGAGTTTGTGAATGGAATAAAGAAACTTTCCTAGCAGGCTTGAAGTTGCTCTTTGACGCTTCCATGTTTACTTTTAAAAATAAAACATATCATCAAATTTCAGGAGTACCAATGGGATCACCTATTAGCCCGATTCTGTCTTTAATAGTGATGGATTATTGTGTGAATGAAATTTTACATAATAATGATTTACAATTAACATTCATAAGGAAATATGTAGACGATTTGATTTTGGCTTGTAAAGAAGATTATATTGATAATATTTTATGTGTTTAACAAATTTCATCCTAACATTCGTTTTACGATCGAAAGAGAAAATAACAAAAGTATTCCATTTTTGGATACTATGATGATTAGAGATGAAAAAAACCAAATTATTTTTGATTGGTACAGAAAACCAACATATTCTGGTAGATATGTAAATTTTCATTCGAACCACACATTCAAACATAAAATTGCTACGGTGCTTACTTTAAAACATAGAATATGTAGTATAGTCGAACAACAGTTTAAAGATAAGAATCTGAACATTTTACGCAATATGTTTGAAAATAATGGTTATCCAAGAAAACTCCTTAATAAATTACTATTTTCCACTAATTTACAACATAACATTAGTAAAAATTTTAATACATCGACACAAACAAAACAATATAAAAAAATTCCATATATTCCTGGATTGACAGAATTACTTCGAATACATTTAAAACGAGATAATTTAACATTCATTAATATATTATACCCAAAAAAATTAAATAAATATTTCTCAACTTTAAAAGATAAAACAGAAAAATTCTTAGAATCGGAACTTATATATTGCATTACTTGTAAAGATTGTAATGGTAAATACATTGGACAAACTAAACAATGGTTAAAAAGTAGAGTTAATAAACACAAAAGTGACACTAAATTAAAAAAAACATCATGTGCTCTCTCAAAACACGCTGTTGACTATAACCATATTTTTGATTTTGAAAACACAATAATTTTGGATAAGGAATCAAATTATCATAATAGATTATTCCTTGAAATGTTTCATATTAACGCTGAAAATAATATTATAAATTTCAAGTTAGATACAGATATAATTTTTAAAACGGTTTTTCTTACCAGCAACCTCGACAATTTTATCAACAATATTACTAATTTTCATTGGGTTTTCGTCATTAATGTGTTGCTTATATTGATATTTAGGATACTTTGCTTTTCAAACAAAGCTAAGTGTCCTAAATTCAACAATTTACGCTTTTTCGGAGGCGAAAGTTGATTTTGCTGCCCCTCAAATATACTCTTGCGATTTCTCTTCATGTATCTATAAAAAAAACATTATAACAATGAATAGGACTGCTACATCCATTGTATTTTTGTAGTCCACTAGGGATTGGTTGCCCGCACTCTACGTCACACTATTTGCCACGCCTGGTAACTGTCTGCGTTTTTAGAGGTTATATGATAGACATTAATACGTCTAAAAACATAAACTTCAAAAATAATATGAATACATCTAGGATATAACCTCTAAAAATACACAGCAAACGCAAAGACCATAACAACAGCTGGGCGTGGAAAATGGTGTGACGTAGTTTGCGGGCAGGTTGTCACAACAATGGATGTAGCAGTCTTGTTAGATTCTACTGTCCTTTATAACAATGTATATATTTTATTATTATAGTTCTATATAAATTTTATTTTATTTGCTTTTGTGAAATTTTATTTTAAAATAAATACAATCATAATCTCAATGTTAATTTGTATGTTTAGTGTTGACGATAACAAACGAAAATAAATACAATAATAAGTAAATAAATAAATAATAATAATTATTAATTTAAATTTACCGCCAAAATATCTAGTGATATTTTCTGGTGATTTTTCCTAGTGTAAATCTGACTTTCGCGTTTACTCCTCCTGGTTTAAAAACAGAGTATAGTAGAAGACATGTTGTTCAAACCTTTCAATGGGTACAGAATGAATACTTCGAACAAGTTGGAGTCGTTTTTGAAGGTCTTCTGTGATGAAGTTGATCATGCTGCAAGAATCGATCAAAGCTCTTACTCTATGGTATCTTCCAAAACGGTCTTGGATGTCCAACTCAGCAACAGGTAGAAGATAATAAATGTATTAGTTACAGAGGCGACAGTATTTTTAGGAATTGATGAACTGATATCAGGTGCAGTTGTATCATGTGAAGAGCTGTTAAAATGTAACAGTGTATGATGACGCCTGCGGCAGACTCGATATGTTTTATTGGAGTTACATTTACTGGTAGTATGGCGATAGTCCAAGCAGTTTTTACAAAACTTATGGTGGGAAATGAATTCCAATCTTTGTGAAGAGGTTTTTTCTAGAAACTTATTACATTGATATAGATTGTGATTAGATTGACATAAGATACAATTTAAATTCGATTTAATTTCAGTAGTAAAGGTTGATTGAATCTGTTTCGTAATTAATTTATTCCCTTTTGCAGAAGATACCTTAACGGAATCTAAGGCTTTTGCTTGATTCTCCAAAAATTCCATTATTGGAGTATATTAAATAACATAAAATCCCAAGACTCAACCGGGAATCTCAACGTTTTTGAGCCTCTAACTTTTTCAGAAAACGTATTAATTAACAGCGGATATGCCTTTGATGAACCTTCTTATTTTATTGTGACACGGTGGATTTCGTTGTAATGTAGTGTAGCTAAATGTCTTATATTTTGGTATGTCTTTTTTAAGGTTTCGAAAGCAATGGAGTAGTTTGCATTAGTCATAGGCAACTCTTTGATAAGGTGTAAGGGTTCTCCGGATAATGAGGTCAAAAAGTACTGATATTTCTCAACGTCGGATAAAGTATCGTTATCGCGCATCAAGGATTGGTATAAATCGTAGAAACTCGGCCAAGATTTGTAATTTTCAGTAAATATGGGAATGGTGATTTTATTTAATTTCGGTGATACAACAGATTTGACAGGATTTTGCGTGTCAGGATTGGAAGAGCTCATTTTATGCAAAGTGGCTTTGGTACGAAAGTAAGCAACTTCAGCTTGACGACGTATAGCATCATGAGTATCGAAAGCTTATTCTTCAATGAGACCAATTATTTGATTATGAAGAGTTTTAAATTCTTTGTAAGTGTCGTCAGAATCAGAAGCGCGTGCCATAAAAATCAATTTTAAATCTGGGGATTGGTCGATGGTATCAATAGATTATCAGATACGGCCATAATAAATTTTAAAAAAATAATAAATCAAAAAAATTTTCGAATAAAAGATTTATATAACAACCCAAAATCGTCGACCTTGTAAACGAAAATTCGCAAACACCAGATGTGGTGCGACAAAAAAGGCAACAAACTGTCTCGGAACTGGACGTGAATAAATGCAAATAAATCGATGCGAGAAATTGGCGTAAAGAAAAGAAATAAAATAAAGTATACGTGAATTGAATATTAGAAATCATCCGGCTCGAAGGACCAAAATTTGTTCGTACCAAAAGGGTTGAACCTAAAACCAGGTGCTGGTAAGCAAGAAAAGAAAATGCGAAATAAAAAAAATAGGGTTAAAAAATAAAAGAAATTGTATTAATAATAAGTGTTTTAGACAGCATTTTAAGTTAATTTTCTTAAGTGAATAAAATGCATCTAAAACACGCATGCAATACAACATTTTATCCACAATCACACTTATTTAGAATCAGAATTGTCAAAATTTCATCTGATGTTATCAAAAAATGATTTGACATTTCACTCTGACAACGGATGTCACCTCAATAATCATTACAATTAACTAATAGTTATTTTTGATACAAGATAGCGAAATGACACTTTTGCATTCGAGAAGGGAAGTTTCGAATGCATGTTCGAGAATGCAAAAGAATTTCGCTGTCGTGTATCAAACAACATTTTTTCGAAAACTGCATATTTTAAAGTTATAAATTAATAAAAAGACCAAATTCAGGATAATGACATTTAGAATTCATTTAATGTTATGTCAAAAACTTAACGTCACATCGATTTAACCTCACATATTGAACAAATGTACTATTATAAATTTGCATTTAAACATGAAATGAAATGATAAAACAATTAAATGTTGATTATTTTGTGTTTATAATTTGTTCATAACAATAAGTTAACAATTAATAGTATCAAATTCTTTGATTGTCGTAGCTGGACGTAAAAGTCTTTTCCGTCCTGGACGTAAAAGACTTTTTTGTAATTCGCTACGGTAATGGAAGCTATAACAGTACTCAAACGGGTGCTGTAATGAGACTCCTTACAGCATCCGATGCTGTAATGAGATTTTAGTAACATTTTATGGAACCAGTTCAAGTTGGTGACATTGGGTCATTAATTTTTCTAGTTGTCAATGTGACAATTTTTGTCTATGGATTGGACATTGGCTCTGAGCAATTTCTCTTATTTTGGGAGGTGTACATCAAACATTTTTTCAGGTGAATATATTTTGTGTTTTGACAGTTTCTAATTGTCAATTTAAAGTTTCTATTTTCAAGTGTTCCGGTGTTACCAACTGCTACATACCTATTTCCCTACATTGCCAAAATTTACTTTATTTTTGTTAAAAAATAGCATAAAATACGTAAAAGTAAAAACGTAAAAGTAATTGAGTTAAGATTGTATTTTTCATTATTCCATTATTAAAGTAACTTTATTCCACTAGTGGATAAAGTGGTACTTTATACGGTTCATAAGTGTGAATAAAACTTCAATTATAGGGTGATTGTGGATAAAAGAAATTAAACATATAATGCGGTAAACATATTTGCTATTTGAAAAAAATATCGGTAACGTCATAACTCGTTCAAAAATGGCGGAAAGAATTTGAAATCTGTACTAAAAAATTGCAAAAAAATTAAATCTTTTGATCCGTCTCAACGATTTTTCCATAAGCTGTTCTTAATTGTTTTGACGAATTTATCCGTTACTTTGTATATTGTATATGAACAGATGATGATATGCAAATTAATAAATTCCAGGTGATCCATGTTGCAAGTATAGAATAATTTTAAACAGAAAATTTTACTTCAAAACTTGCTTTTATTAAATATGATCAGTACATGTTTCGAGAGAAACCTCTCATCTTTAGCTGAATCTAATATAAAGATTGGATACAATATTAATATACATTACTAAACAATTTTAAAAAATAAAAAACTTACGTCATAATTAACTATATAAAACCTATGTAGAATGTGAAAAAATTCATAATACTAGTCGATTAACTACAAAAAACGAATTAAAATTGATTACGAATAAAAAACTTATTAAAATATTAAAAACTTACTAAAAATAGAAGAAAAACGAAAAATAATTTGAGAAAAATTGCAAGATGAATGGCGGACCAAAAGAAGAGACACGACTGACGACAAACACGACAATCAAGGTTACGAAAAAGAGACAAAGACCAAAGTCGCAAGAGAGAGGAGGAGAAATTTCAAAAAGAAAAGCACAATTAACAGTTTTCGAAAAAAAAAGTGAGAATTAATTGGTTAATTAATTAATTGGGTACGTTCAGTAGGTGTCAACAGTTGAATTAAATCAGTCAGCTAGTTGTATGAGCTTTAATACAGCGGAACGAAATCGGCTGAACAAGCAATTGAGAATTAGCCGTTCTGCATAACCTAAAACTATGGCCAACAATAATATTTTTGAAAATTTTGAGTTATCACAAGAGATAGTGGCTGATGATCTTGATTTTAAGGCTCATTTCATTTTATACACTTCTGTCAGTTTTCAAAATTAAAGGGGAGAAACAAAAAATGTTAATCCTAACCTAGTATTTCACAATCGCTGACAAACTAAGCGCAGATTACAGCCGCGACTGCTAATATAGCAACTCAACAGTTGACACCGGCTTAACGTGCCCATTGATTGTGCTGAGAGTAGATGTCAAAAAAGTAAAGTTGGCCAATCGAAAAAGTGATTCCATCCAACTTTACTTTTTTGACATCTACTCACAGCACAAGAAACCAATCAATTCTCACTTATTTTATTTAGAAACCTCCCCATTCGGAGTGGTAAAAATAAAAAAAAAGTAGTATATTTTCTTGTGTTGTATTTCTTCAAATATATAAATATTACACTATTAATTATTATTGTTACCATATTACAATGTAATATGATAACAGTAGTAATATAATTAAAATTAAATATTAATAACGTAACGTAACTTCTACAATGACAATCATAAAATAGTGTAATTTTAATGGGACTTGATGGATTGACAGCAAATTATCAATATTTAATCAGTTAATTAAATGAATTAAATCAGTTTTGTCAGGAATAACCGCAAATCTCCCCGTTCTATGATTCAATCTGCTCCTTTTTTTTGTTAAAAGGTTTGTAACGACACTAAAACTTTTTTCGACAAGATATGACGAGGGAAACGCCATCAAAAGCTTTCTCGCAATTCCACACAGTCCAGGATATTTTTCGGGTATTTCTGCCTGCAGCCAAAATGTTTGATACCCTCTTTTAAATTTCACTTTCAGCTCCTCATTAGTGTTAAGCTCGAGTAGCTCCTCTTGTAATACCACATTCTCCACTTCCGTTTCATCAAATGGATTTATGATCATGGTGGTATTTCCATCGTCAAAATATCTTCAAATCTGATTTTGAACACATCATGCAGGGCAATTAAATGTTGAACGTATGTCTGAATATCCTCATCAAGCCATTCTACCTGTGAGAAGTTTGAAAACTGGGAAAATTCGTGCCGACTAATATTTTGCTTCATAAATTTCAATTTTCCAACAAAGGCTGAAACTACACCCTTTGTTTTTATGAAATTGAGGTTGTCCCCTTGTAATTGTAAGTTAATGGCATTAAATTTTTTGAACAAATCTGTCAAATACGTGATGTCTGCTTTCAAATTGATAGGGTTTTCTTTTAAATTTGGGTCTTTACTTTCCAGAATCTCTAACACTGATTCAAAAAGTGAATAAAATCTTGTTAAGCATGCACTTTTCGACACCCAGCGTACTTCACTATATAAGAGTAATCGTTGACAGTCTTCATCATTTTCATCGCACAATTGTGCAAATAAACGCACGTATTCAATGCACTGCTTCTTATTTTGTTAACTGCATTAATCCCAAATTGAAGTGATGGGTGCAATCTATCACTCAAATTTTTCGCTACTAGATGTTGTCGGTGGATGACACAGTGAATTGCAGTTACCTCTGGTATAATTCTTAAGTTTTTACAACTAACAGTCCCTGAGCTTCTTAAAATATTATCTGCCTACATTGATAGGCGAAGTCAAGCCAACATTTAAGTTCTTCACTATCGAAACCAGAAAAATGTTCGTGGACCTCCGCTTACGAATTGTGAACCCCCATTTTTTTGTCACGCCAACGTAGACCCCCGTCGAGTCTCCCGTGGACCCCTGGGGGTCCACCTGGACCACTTTGGGAATCAATGCTATATATGATAAGCTTGCAAAGACAGAACGTTCGCTCCGAATTGTACTAGGTACACCACATTGAAATAGATGAACTCATCAAAGGGGCCCATGAGCAAGCAGAATTAGTCAAGAGAGATGACATGAGGAGGAAGGAGAGAAAAATTGAGAACCTCGGGAAACGTTCGGTTTCCTCCGGAAACCAATCTGAGACGAAGAAAAGAGGTACAACAAGCCAAATTAAAAATTGCACCAATATTGTTTTTGATGAAAAGGAAAAGAATTTTTTAAATAAAGGTTTAAATTCGCTATTTGATTTTGATATTGCTATTAAAAATCATCCGAAAAGTATAGATTTGAAAAATGAACTCATAGGTTTTTTAAAGAGAACTGAGAAAATATCTTACAATAAAATTGTAATCATAATGAATATACTAATATCATAAAATCTATCAAACAAAAACTTAAGGAGAACGATGCAATATTCATAAAAGCTGATAAGGGAGCTGGTATCGTTATCCTTAATAAAACCGATTATATAAATAAGCTACACGATTTTATAAAAAACAACAATTATGTCGAATTGAAAAGCGATGCTTTAGATAATATCACCCGTAAAACCGGGATGTAATTAATAAATGTAAAGTGACGCTTGTCGAGTATACACCATTCTTAAATAATTCTAACACAAAGTTTTTTAACAGTTCACTCATCATTGATATGAATCCCATAATCCCAAGGCTATATTTCCTTCTCAAACTGCACAAAGAAAACATGCCCATTCGTCCCATAACCTCCTTTATAAAATCACTAAATTTATGCTTAATATCTTCAAAACAATTAACTTTACACCTATATATTCAATTAAAAATTCTTATCAATTCATACGAAAAACTAAAAATATAGACTTTAAAGATAAACGGTTAGTTTCATTCGATATCATTAATTTGTACTCGAATGTTCCCGTCGAATTAACACTTGATTTGGCCAATAAACTCTTTGTTAACTTTTTTAATGATGATATTACAATTAACAATCTTAATCTCAGTCTTACACATATCATTAAACAGAATTACTGCAGTTTTAATAATAAAATATATAAAGTTACTGAAGGTCTTCCAATGGGAACGCCTTTATCGGGCATATTAGCTGATATATTCCTTAACTTCATTGAAGAAAATAGCATTATTAACAATACAAACCCTTACAAAGTTACACCCTTACATGTTGACGACGTCTTTTGCGTTTGGGATGAGAATGAATACCTACTTGATGATTTTCTTAAATACTTGAACAACCTTCATAAAAATTTAAATTTCACCATGGAGATTGAGGAGAATAAAACTTTAAACTTTCTCGACTGTAAATCATTTAAATAATGACAAGATATCATACAATATATATAGAAAACCCACTATGATACCTACTACAATTCCTTATGATTCCTCACATCCTCTTAACCAAAAATTGGCCAATTTTAGGTTCCTTGTTAACAGAGCTTTAATATCCGCTTTCACAAGAAAACAGAACAGATGAATTTAACTACATACAAAATCTTGCAATAGAAAATAAATTTCCTATTAATATTATTAATAGTCTCTTCTATAAAATACATATTCAATCCGATCCCTTATATGTTAACCCTATAAAGGAAAACTTTATTTACAAACCTATCAAATATATTCACTTCACTTCCCAATCTAGATTCATCTTTTCTAAATATAATATCTCATTAGCTTTTTCTAATAATAATAATATATTAAATATTTTTTCTAACTATCATTTTAAAGATAACAATAAATTAAAAGTAAGTGGTGTATACTCGATAAGTTGCTCTAATTGTGATAATATGTATATTGGCCAAACCGGTAGGAGACTTGAATCACGTGTCCAGGAACATAAAACTAAAATCACTTCAAATGTTTATAAACATACCAAAGAAACCGGACATAGAATTAATTATGACAATATTTTATTAATACATAAATGTGATAAAAGTTACAGACTTGATCTTCTTGAAACTTTAGAAATTCTGAAACATAAATCTAAAAATGTAAATTTGCTTAATGATCAAATTCAAATACAATATAAACCCCTTTTTATGTCTTTAAAAAACCTGGTCTCGTGATTCATTGATTCCCGATTTTTGTCGTCATGTTCTTCATGGTCTTTTCTCTTCTTGTGAGTGCTTTTCTTTTTGAAATTCTCCTCCTCACCTTGCGACTTTGGTCTTGGTCTCTTTTTCGTACCCTTGATTGTCGTATTTGTCGTCAGGCGTGTCTCTTCTTTTCGTCCGCCATTCATCTTGCAATTTTTCTCAAATTATTTTTCGTTTTTCTTCTATTTTTAGTAAGTTTTTAATATTTTAATAAGTTTTTTATTCGTAATCGATTTTAATTAAGATTCAGCTGAAGATGAGAGGTTTCTCTCGAAACATGTACTGAGCATATTTAATAAAAGCAAGTTTTGAAGTAAAATTTTCTGTTCAAATTAATAAAGGAAAACGTTTAAGTTTTCATTTAAATAAAAAATCAATTTGTAATTATAAAAATAAAAAGATTTTGATATGATGGACTTTAATAACTCTACTATTATCAGTTATTTACCACAATTGTCTCTTTTTATTCTACGCTTTATTTAAACATTAATTGGAATATTTATATTTTATTGCTCATTTACGTTTAAGGCAAATTATAATTCATTAATGTATAATAACAAAAAAATACCTGCAATTTCAAGTGAATTAAAAAATAATACACCCAATTAAAACAAACATTTTAGATCAGGTTTTATAACAACGTTTTTCTTATCATCACTACATAATTAACCTTTTACTTTTTTTTCGTTATGCTTTAAATATACTATATATTTCAGTTATTGGAATACGCTTATTTTAGTTTAGTTTCAGGTTATATAGTCACCAGTTTTTATATGTATTTTCACAACATATAAAATTAAATTTTTTTTTAAATTTTGTTTTTAACCTCATCGTCTGCCTACTGCTTTTAAAACATTTTCTGTTCTTCTTCGAACCTAAAGTTTCAAGTTAAATTTAAGAAAACTAAATAAATATAAAGTATGATGAAAGACGGAGTTATTTGTTTACCAAATGATAACCAATTGAAACTAATTAAGGAGGAATTGGGTGAGACTAGTGAAAGACTCAAAAATCGTATTCAATTAATTAACGAATGGTTAAAATATCAAAATCATTTACCAAACGAAATTGGTAAGTATTTGTTTTTATTTTGAATTAATCGTTTCAAGCATAAATTGTAGATGAAAAACTACTTGAAAATTTTATTCGTTTATGCAAATTCGACATCGGAAAAATCAAGAAAAAATTAGACCTCTATTTTATTTCGAGAGAAAAGTTTAAACTGTTTTATGAAAATCGCGAAATGNATTAATGAATAAAAAAACAAAATGCTCATAAAAGAAACGTCTTTCATATAGGGTGTAAGCACTTTTTATACCATTACTTGATTAATACACAGGGTGAGTAAAAAATTAGGAAAAAAACATGGTTCCAGTTTTTCCACTACCATCCAGGAGTCATTGAAAAAATGTCCACCTTTTTAATTTTTTTTAAGACAAAGGAATTGGCTACCAAAAAATAAAAATCGGCCAACTGGTTTAAAAAATATAAGATATTAAAATTAGGTCAAAAATCAAGTGCGTCACTTTTTTTGGAACTGAGTGTATATTAAATATTTTTTCTAACTATCATTTTAAACATAACAATAAATTAAAAGAAAGTGGTGTATACTCGATAAGTTGCTCTAATTGTGATAATATGTATATTGGCCAAACCGGTAGGAAACTTGAATCACGTGTCCAGGAACATAAAACTAAAATCACTTCGAATGTTTATAAACATACTAAAGAAATCGGACATAGAATTAATTATGACAATATTTCATTAATACATAAATGTGATAAAAGTTACAGACTTGATCTTCTTGAAACTTTAGAAATTCTGAAACATAAATCTAAAAATGTAAATTTGCTTAATGATCAAATTCAAATACAATATAAACCCCTTTTTATGTCTTTAAAAAACCTGGTCTCGTGATTCATTGATTCCCGATTTTTGTCTTCATGTTTTTCTTTTCTCTTCTTGTGAGTGCTTTTCTTTTTGAAATTTCTCCTCCTCTTTCTTGCGACTTTGGTCTTTGTCTCTTTTTCGTAACCTTGATTGTCGTGTTTGTCGTCAGTCGTGTCTCTTCTTTTCGTCCGCCATTCATCTTGCAATTTTTCTCAAATTATTTCTCGTTTTTCTTCTATTTTAAGTTTTTAATATTTTAATAAGTTTTTTATTCGTAATAGATTTTAATTAAGATTCAGCTGAAGATGAGAGGTTTCTCTCGAAACATGTACTGAGCATATTTAATAAAAGCAAGTTTTGAAGTAAAATTTTCTGTTCAAATTAATAAAGGAAAACGTTTAAGTTTTCATTTAAATAAAAAATCAATTTGTAATTATAAAAATAAAAAGATTTTGATATGATGGACTTTAATAACTCTACTATTATCAGTTATTTACCACAATTGTCTCTTTTTATTCTACGCTTTATTTAAACATTAATTGGAATATTTATATTTTATTGCTCATTTACGTTTAAGGCAAATTATAATTCATTAATGTATAATAACAAAAAAATACCTGCAATTTCAAGTGAATTAAAAAATAATACACCCAATTAAAACAAACATTTTAGATCAGGTTTTATAACAACGTTTTTCTTATCATCACTACATAATTAACCTTTTACTTTTTTTTCGTTATGCTTTAAATATACTATATATTTCAGTTATTGGAATACGCTTATTTTAGTTTAGTTTCAGGTTATATAGTCACCAGTTTTTATATGTATTTTCACAACATATAAAATTAAATTTTTTTTTTAAATCTTGTTTTTAACCTCATCGTCTGCCTACTGCTTTTAAAACATTTTCTGTTCTTCTTCGAACCTAAAGTTTCAAGTTAAATTTAAGAAAACTAAATAAATATAAAGTATGATGAAAGACGGAGTTATTTGTTTACCAAATGATAACCAATTGAAACTAATTAAGGAGGAATTGGGTGAGACTAGTGAAAGACTCAAAAATCGTATTCAATTAATTAACGAATGGTTAAAATATCAAAATCATTTACCAAACGAAATTGGTAAGTATTTGTTTTTATTTTGAATTAATCGTTTCAAGCATAAATTGTAGATGAAAAACTACTTGAAAATTTTATTCGTTTATGCAAATTCGACATCGGAAAAATCAAGAAAAAATTAGACCTCTATTTTATTTCGAGAGAAAAGTTTAAACTGTTTTATGAAAATCGCGAAATGCCAAGAGAATATTTACAAAAATTTTATATTTCAAAGTAAGATTTTTACTAATCAGAGTTACCTATTTTACTTAATACTATTTTTGAAGGTTTATGTGTTATTTGCCAAACTTAACAGAAAATGGTTACAGAATGGTTTTAGTTCAGCCCAAAGATATCGAAGATTTAAATTTTTATTCGGTTTTAAAATACGGAACGATTTTATGTAAGATTTTAAATATTATTAACATTAATAAAAATATTTTTTTATAGTCGACTATTTATTACACAAAGATTTAAGTTCTGGCGTGGTAATAATTTACGATTTTAAAAACGTAACAGCTTCCTTAATGGGTAAAGTAGACTTAATTGCAATGCATAATTACTTTAAAATGTACATTGATGTTTTACCGTTTCGGATAAGAAGCATTCATATCTTAAATCTCCACCCAATAGCAATGCCAGCGGTCACTATTTTAAAAGCGATTTTAGCTCAAAAATTAAAAGAAAGAGTGAGTTTTTATTTTTGAATAGAATAACTTAATATAAAATTGTATTAATTAGCTTATGGTACACAAGAATTTTGAAGATTTCTACAAGGAAATCCCTAAAAATCTCCTTCCGGTTGAAATAGGAGGTACAAATAGCACGCTGGAGGAATTATCGGCAAATTGGGAGATTTTGATCACCGAAAACTCGAAATTAAAGACAAAATTGGAAGCAATTAAGTTATGTGGGGTCGTTCCAAATCAAGAAGACTATTTCAAATCGTACGAGTACGGTGCTGATGGTAGCTTCCGACAATTAGAAATTGATTAAAAATAGAAATGTAGTCAAAATTGTAATTTTGATTTATATTAATTAATTAATACTTCTTAGTGATCATGTTTTTAGTAATTATTTTGTTTGTTGGTATTGATTATATTATATGTAAAAGGTTTAAGACAAGGTAATAAAATGATAGAATAAATAATATACAACTTACACACTAATGCCCGCTCCTCTCCCTCAAATCGTCACACTTCAGCACATAGTTCCTCTGTTGAGTACCCTATGCTGATATAATATTCCCTTCTTGCTTGTTGTTCATACTGCCCCACCCCGGTGTTAACTTCACTCCAACACTCTCCCAAAATCTTGAAGTCGCTCCTCTGCTCCAGCCCATCCTTGTACTTTATTGCCCTTCTACCTGCTTCCACCCTCATCTTCTCCAACTTCAAGTCCTTTCTCAGTATACATATATCTCAGAGACTTCTCACTCAATGCCAAGACCCATCTTCAATGTTTCTTCTGGATCTCGTGCACCTTCTATTATGTTCCTTCCAACCCCCTACTTCCGCTCAATTCATTATCACACTTCTCACTAATCCATCAAACATTATTTTCCGTCTGCGAAATTCTTTTCAAAATATCGGTTCCCCCAGCTGGATATCTGCTTCACTAATCTACTTGCCTTTCTGAATCTCTAAGGCTATTATCAAGTTGAGTTAGAGCCTTCTAGCAGAAAATTTACATCATTTACTACTAGCAAGGGACAGTTTCAAATGACAAGATTGCCGATTGGTTTAAAAACTAGCCCCAGTGCATTTTCAAGGGTACTGACAATAGCTATGTCCGGGCTAAACTATGATTCTTGTTTTGTTTATCTTGATGACCTTATCGTGTTTAATCTTAATTAACCAAAAAAGATTTTTTTTAAATATTAGAAACAAATTAGGAAATAAATTAAAATAATGATAACGCAAGGTTCGAACCGACCCAATTAGCAATCGCAACAACACCTGACGAAGCGCTGCAACTCAGCAGGTCCATCGATCAATTGCCGATTAAGGATCTATATCGGCAGTGCTCAAACAAGAATTGAGGACGCAAAATAATTGTTAATTTAATTTTTGTAAATAAGACACGATTGTGTTGGAATTAATCGCGCAGTGTAGTTTTAAGGTTTTATATACAGTGTGTTCCATCTCAGACGAGCCACCCCGTATATTTCTTATCCCATAGTGATTAGAAAAGTTTCCCGAAACCCGTCGAATGATTTTGTTTGGGGGACATCTTTTGACGTCATTTGAGGCTTGAACGAGCAACCCCCTAAGAGGGGGTGCTTCAACCCCTCAAAATTGAATAGGGGAGAGGGGTTGAGTGATACTTCATTTGAAAGGTCTTGGAAGCCTCTTTACAACGGTGTATGAAAAACGTAAATTTGATGAACCGTTTTCGCCAAAAATCAATTTTTTAGCTCAAATGAGCAACCTTGAATATTTTGGTTATAAATAAAAAAATTGAATTGTTTTATCATGTTGTTTTATTTATCACAATCAAAAAATCAAATCTGCGTTTTTAAATCAAATGTTCAAATTGTCCTCCATTGACTTCCATACAATAATAAATTCTCTCAAACTAAAAAATAAAAAAAAATCAAAACATTTCCATATGTTGCCTTCATTGTTTGTTCTTAGAAGGTGTTTATCTGGTTATAATACGTTTAAATCAATCTGTTGAGTTACTACTTTGCTGATTTGTTTAAAATTTTAAAAATAATTATGGTGTACACATTGCAAGAACGTGTTGAGCTGGTTAGCCTCTATTACCAAAATCAAAATTGTGCCCGAGCGACTGCAAGGATATTTAACCAAAACCATCCTGAACGTAGTGTTCGCCATAAGTACGTAATGGAATTGATTTCAAAATTTGTTGAGACGGGTTCAGTAATGGATAAAAAAAGGGCACCCATTGGAATTGTGAATGATGAAGGAGCAGCAGTGGCGGTCTTGGGACATGTCCAACTTATGCCAAACACGCAATCTGTACGACAACTTTCTGCAGCTTCCGGTATTAGCCAATCTAACGTTTTCAGAATTTTATATAAACACAAGTTCCATCCGTACAAAATTAAATTAATTCACGAATTAAATGATGATGATTTGGATCGAAGGCAAGAGTTTTGCGAAATTATGGCCGAGCGTATCAACAATAACCCAAATTTCTTGTACAACGTTTGCTTTTCTGACGAATGCACTTTTTTACTTAATGGAGACGTTAACCGGCATAACTGTAGAATTTGGAGCGATACAAATCCTCATGTATTTCGAGAAGCTTACACTCAACATCCGGAAAAGCTAAACGTTTGGGTAGGAATTTTGGGAGACCACATAATTGGACCTCTGTTTATTCCTGGTAATTTAAATGTCGAAATTTATCTTGAAATGCTGGAAAATGTGATTGATCCGTTAATAACAGAAAAATTAGAAAACGATCCTCTACTACTTGAACAACAATTGCATTTCCAACAAGACAGAGCTCCTCCTCACTACGCCGCACCAGTTCGCCAATACCTCAATTTGCAATACCCCGGTCGTTGGATTGGAAGAAGAGGTCCTATAGAGTGGCCTGCCTGTTCTCCTGACCTGAACCCTCTGGACTTCTTCTTGTGGGGACATCTTACGTCCAAGATTTTTGTGACTCAGCCTGAAAATTTGGACGAACTACGCCAACGAATTGTAAATGAGTGTCGTCACATAACTCCAATTATGCAGAACCATGTTAGAGACGGTTTTCAGTCAAGATTGTATTGTTGTATGGAAGTCAATGGAGGACAATTTGAACATTTGATTTAAAAACGCAGATTTGATTTTTTGATTGTGATAAATAAAACAACGTGATAAAACAATTCCATTTTTTTATTTATAACCAAAATATTCAAGGTTGCTCATTTGAGCTAAAAAGTTGATTTTTGGCGAAAACGGTTCATCAAATTTATGTTTTTCATACACCGTTGTAAAGAGGCTTCCAAGACCTTTCAAATGAAGTATCACCCAACCCCTCTCCCCTATTCAATTTTGAGGGGTTGACGTACCCCCTCTTAGGGGGTTGACGTACCCCCTCTTAGGGGGTTGCTCGTTCAAGCCTCAAATGACGTCAAAAGATGTCCCCCAAACAAAATCATTCGACGGGTTTCGGGAAACTTTTCTAATCACTATGGGATAAGAAATATACGGGGTGGCTCGTCTCAGATGGAACACCCTGTATAAACTGAAAATTTTTATAATAAAATTTAGTATGAATTAATTATCTACTCGTCTTTACTTCACCACCTTCCTACAACAGATAACCAGGTATAGTCCAGATCTGTTCAAATGTTATAAGTAAAGGGATATGTAGTATAAAATAATATGTAATCTGTTATAGGATAGGAAGATTAATAATAATTAATTAAAAATTAAATAATAATAGTAATATTTAATTTTTCTCGTAAAAAGGAAGGTGTAATGGACAACGCGTAAATTGATGGGACATGTGCAAAAATGCGATGATTAAGCATTATAGGTAATAAGTTAGAATAGAATTAATAAGTAGCAGTTAAGTATTGTAATGTATTTTTTATTAAATAAATACGACAACTAAAAACCTTTTACACTTTAACGGTTAGTGGCTTTTATAGAGATCACTTCGAGAAATGCTTCGAGAGGTGCCCATGCTTTTTAAATTTAGTCACAGCTAGGCTCACCATACTTTGGTTAATGAGTTGGCGATCAGGATATATGGTATTAAAGAGGTCAGGTACTTACTAAATCAGTTTTTGACACTTAGGGAATTGTTTAAAATATTTGGTTACAATAGTTACTCATGGCTACTGCTATTTTTATTATGTCAACAAATTTGAGGTAATAAAACTACAAAGTAATTTTTCTCGAACATTTTCTTATGTAACGAATATTAATATGGACTACTGTACTAGATTCAAATATAATCCTTTTTCATTTTCCGTAGTAAAAATGGGGGATTGCTATCTGAAAAAAAATATTAGTGACGTCATCACTCGTTCAAAAATGGCGGAAAGAATTTAAAATCTATACTAAAAAATTGCAAAAAATTTAAATCTTTAGATCCGTCTCAGCGATTCTTCCATAAACTGTTCTTAATTGTCTTGACGAATTTATCCGTTACTTTGTATATTGTATATGAACAGATGTTGAACATTGTGTAATTTTAAAAATAAAAAGATTTTGATATGTTGGACTTTAATAACTCTAATAGTATCAGTTATTTACCACAATTTTCTCGTTTTTATTCTACGCTTTATTTTAACATTAATTTGAATATTTATATTTTATTGCTTATTTACGTTTAAGGTAATTAATGTATAATAACCAAAAAATACCTGCAATTTAAACGAATTAAAAAATAGTACACCCAATTATAATCAACGTTTTAAATCATATTTTATAACAATTACATAAATAAATCAATTTTTCAATCAATTTTAATCAATTTTCAATCGTAATTTTCTTATCGTCACTACATAATTAAACTATTTTTTTTTTTCGTTATGCCATAAATATATATACTTAAATTACTTGAATACGCTTATTTTAGTTTAGTTTAGTTTCAGGTTACATGGTCACTAGTTTTTATATGAATTTTCACAACATATAAAATTTACATAACTTGCTTTTAAATCTTGTCTTTATCCTCATCGTCTGCCTACTGTTTTTCAAATGTTTTCTGTGCTTCTTCGAATCTACGGCTTGAAGTTATATTTAAAAAAATTAAGTAAATATATAGTATGATGAAAGACGGAGTTATTTGTTTACCAAATGATAACCAATTGAAACTAATTAAGGAGGAATTGGGTGAGACTAGCGAAAGACTCAAAAATCGTGTTCAATTAATTAATGAATGGTTAAAATATCAAAATCATTTACCAAATGAGATTGGTAAGTATCTGTTTTTATTTTGAATTAATCGTTTCAAGCATTAATTGTAGATGAAAAAAAAACTGCTTGAAAATTTTATTCGTTTATGTAAATTCGAGAGCGCTTACAACCGCCGTAACCATGGCAACTATCCTCTAGATAGTTTATCAGGAGGATGGTAAAAGTGGGCCTAAATACACCAAATAAGTAATAGTTACTTACCACTCTGTTTAAACTAATAAAAATCGATACTGGGGTAAAAATGATCGAAAATGTGCGACTCAGGAGACTCGCACTCTACATCTTCGGTGCAAACAGGGGAAAATAAACAACGAAAACTAGGCAGACCCAAAAGAGCACACATACCGAAGAAAAAACCAAATCAAAAAACAACTCCAACGAAACAAGTTCAGGCGAACAAACAAAGAACGTCAAAAGAGGTATTTACAAAACCTCTTTATCACGATCCTTCAGATATAAATACTAGACAAACAAATACTCAAAACAAAACAAACTCTTTTGCAAATACTAATAAAAACAAAACAAAAAATCAAACTAATACCATCAATCAACCCGCATATACACACACCGACAAAATTAAAGAACTAAACAAAGTATTTATGTCACATTTCATTCTTGTTCCACAAAACAAATCTTTCACTCGTGCAGAACTAGCATTAAAATGGGCTGAAATTCAAAAAGAATACAATACAATGAATGAAGACGTTATTTCGTTATTCACTAAAAAACAGAAATACTATATCCGAATACAAAGAAAGTCAATCAAGAAACTGTGCAACCAAACACGAAAATACACAGATATACACAGATATTACACAAATATTGTAAACGTATTGTCTCCCGCATAACTAACAAACCTACACTTAAAGTCCGAATCATAACAGGAGATGTAAATGCCTTTCAAAACTTGGTTAAAAGAAGGACTTTACTACATGTTCAACCATTACAAAATAATAGTAAGCGACGCGCCTCCACCAGCACCAATGTGCCAAATGTTCATCATTCTCCCACACAACCCAAAACAGCGACGAAACAATAACCTACGGTAAATACAAGCAAAAACACAGAACAGACAAATGTCCCACAACATTACCCGAAATCTGCAAAGCATGCGGAATAGAAGGTCACCAAGCGTGGTCTTTCAAATGCAAAAAGCGACCAACACAACCAATAGAAAGAATCCCATCAATAAAAATTAAATCCGCCAACAAGAAAACCAATGAAATAGAAAGTTCAATAACCCAAAACTCTAGAATACACAAACCAATTACCACACACGACTTCATTATCGACACATCACATACAACAAACCTTCCAACTCTAACAGACAAGAACTTATTGAGAAACTCAGAGCGCGCTTTATTAAAGGTTATTTTAAAATAACTCCACTTTTCGTATTATTACTTTATTTAATATTTAACTGAACACACATACAAAACCTATAACAAGAACTTCTTTCTCTAACTGTCGCGCCTCTCCCTCTTTTTAGTACCAACCTTTACTTTCTCTAACACGCTTCGCCGAAAACTTTAGCATCGACATCTTCGTAAATATTTCCGGTAACCGTGCGTACATTGTGATGCTTGATCGCATGATGCTCCCGCAACAGTCCCGATCAACGGCAACCAAACGATGATGGAAATATCAGAGGTTTTACCTACTGAATCTGGCTACTTGTAGCAACCATCAGATACATCACCCACCGATCAAGAAGATGAATACAGTAACACCGCAAGCAATCATATGAAAGTAATATACACTAATGTCAACAGCTTTGACAACAAAAAACATCTAATTCTTAATTACATACAACAAAACGATATTGACCTAGCCCTACTGACAGAAACCAAAATGAAGACAGACCACACTATTCAGTACAGAGACTGGGATACTATCCAAAGGCAAGGCTTCCAAACAATAAATGCCAGAGGAGGTTCAATAATAATGTCGAATCCAAAATACAAACTAAAGAAAGCAAACCCCCTTCCTTAAACAATCCTTATAATGAATGCCTACACTGCTCCATCCCTTTTAATGACGAACAGCTACATATTTTCCTAGTATATTTCCACCCTCGCTATCCACTAGAAACAAATGTACTTCGAAAAGCGTCACAATACTTACACGCTATAATAATTGGCGACTTCAATCTCAACCCGACAAAAAGAAGGCAACTTCAATCATTTCTGGACAACTCAAATTTCATAAAAAGGCTCACACACCCAACGTTCATTATGACGGGAAACAATGACACCACACCAGACATCATCATCCACATCGACAACCTAAAAAATGTCATTAGCAACAGGTACAACTGAAGTCATGTGTTCGGATCATCTGGGTATTTCTTTCAACATCCAAATCGACACATCAAAACTTCCTATCCTAAATGAACAAAAAGTAAAATACGACCTAAAACGTACCAACATAAAAAAAGTGAACAAGGACATGGACAATTATCGTAGATCCATACAATACTCGCCCTTAAGCATGAAAAGCATCATAGACTTCCAACAGGAACTCACAAAATCAATCGTTACGCACACACCAAAAATAATAAATACGCCCTTCCTATAGTATCTGCCAGGTGAGATCGTCAATATGATGAAAATATACAGAGTACATCAAGTCGAAAGATCCAACCAAAAAGAAACAGAATTTAACAAAGCTAATAAACAGATTCAAAGAGCGATCAGAACATTCCATCCAACTAGATCAATGGTTGAAGGTATGCGAAGAAATAAATGAAGACCAAGGACGATCCTTTTGGCAGAAAATTAAGAAAGTTACTGAGTATCGCAAAACTAGGTTAATTCCACCGTTAATATGGGAAGATAAAGAACACAAAACAACCCCAGAAAAATACGATGTATTAGCAAAACACTTTAACATCGCGTTTAGCCCAAAAGAAAATATTTTGTTTGATGTTAACAACAAGAATATTGTGGAGAATTGGTACAAAAATGTCATTAAAACTACAATTAAGTCGGAAGCAATTACCGATGTTGAAGAAGACGAATACATGGACCTCATCAATAAAGGAAAAAATTCATCTCCAGGAAAAGACCCAGTAACAAACCACCTACTAAGGAACCTCAATTCCAACACACACAAATTCATACGTAAGTCTATGAATTATTGTTTAAAATCGAGACAAATACCGAATATATGAAAAACCGGTAGCATTATTGCTATCCCCAAACCCGATTCAGACTATCATCTACCCAAAAACTACAGACCAATCACACTCCTTCCGGTCATAGGCAAAATCCTAGAAAGCATAATAAACCAACGAATCCTTAAATACGCAAATAGTGTATTCATCAGTGTTTGACCGTTTTTGTAAAAAATGTGAAAAATAAGGATCCAAGGAATATCTAACAAAATAGAAATATATCCATAAATAGCCACTAGTCTCCTCTCCACCCCCTAGTACACAAAAAGTCCACGACCATACCGTTCTTGAGTTTTTGTTGTTTAATTTCGCGCTAAGTGCCGGCCTATTCATNGAAAGAAAGCAACTGGTAGCAACTGACCGAATAATCGCCAGTGCGCGCGTACAGGTTAAAACGTGTACGTTGCATTATTCCCGGCAACAGTTGAGTCGCCTTGAAAATAGGGCAAGATGTAATTTTTTAGTTGCCGTGATTAAATAGCTGCTAGTGCGCGCCGCTTCATATAACTCAGTGTATTTCATTTTGGTGATTTTTAAGTTGCCGCAACTAAATCGCTAGTGCGCGCCTGGCCTTATAGTGGTCAATTATCAAAAAATGGAAAATCTATATGGAAAATTTAACAAATATGAATCAGGTTAACATTTTTTCAGTACCAATATGACAACGAAACCTAAGTTTAAAAATAGTGAAGAAGATCTTCAAAAGACTCTCGATGTAAGAAGTTTATCTTATGAAAAAGCAGCCCAGATGTTTAACTTCCAAAGTAAAATCTTATTTATAAAGAAAAAGGAAAAACACCAGTGTAGAAGAAAATGGGCCCACCAGCATTTTTAAATTCTGATGAAGAAAAACTGCTGGTTGAATGGTTGTTTCATTCAGCAGATAGGGGTTTTCCTGTTACAACAACCCAGTTGGAAAACACAAAATTTGGGTGAAAAGTTAACTCAAGAGCATTTTGCTCCTGTTTTAAATGATGTTCTTAAAGAGTCAAAAAATATAAACATTTTTTGTGAACAAAATAGTATGATAAATAATGAAAATGAATATTATATTAAGAATCGGTCAAACATTGACGGTTTTAAGGTCAAAGACTAGATATTATTGGTCAACTAATGTAATCAAAGTGGTCAAACACTAAATGCGAAATAATAAATACTGTTTCCTTTTTAATTTAAAAAAAATATTACTTCATGATGTTATATTTTATATGTAGGGTAAGTAACTTTAAATGAATCAGATGTGTATTTGATCATATTTTGATCATTATATGCAAAGGCAGAGGGATCTACAAGAAAAATAATATGGCTCGGTCAAACACTGACATTAAAAAATCCTTAACAGGTCAAACACTGGTGCGTTTACCCTACTTCAATAGACGAATTTTTAAAAAATAGTTCGCTTCAAGTAAAAATCGACTACACATTCTCATTCCCTTTCACACCTAAACAAGGCGGCCCTCAGGGTTCCCCCTTTCTCCCACCTTATACAACATATACTGTTATGACATCTGCGCAGAAGATCCTAACCATTTCAATCCTAACCTCTACATCTTGCAATATGCAGACGACACGACGCTCATCTCACATAGCAATACATTGGACAAAGCTACATCAAATTTACAAACGCTATATAATAGAGTATTGAAGTTGTTACATAAATGGAGACTTGCTCCCAATCCGGGAAAATTCCAAGTAATGGTCCCCAACCACCGCATTTGCGAAAAATCTCCAACAGTGTATGCTGGCAACCTACGCGTAAGACCATCCCCTTCCGTTAAATACTTGGGCATTATTTTGGATAATGTCCTAAAACTATCCAAGCATTACAAAACCAAAACAGACGAAGCAATCAGAAGCGTAAAATACTTCCGAGCACTAACTTATAAAAACAAAGGGATACACACCAACACGGCAATGAAGATCTATAAAGCCATATGCAGACCAGTATTAGACTATGAACACATATCAACTATCAACGCGAGTAATAAGACCAAAGATATCATTGATAAAGCAGAAAGAAAATTCATAAGAATAATAACTAAAATACGACATCCAAGAAATCCTCTGCACGCTATAAGCAACGAAGGCCTATACGCTCACAAATAAAACCAATAAGACTAAGGCACAAACATCGAGATACATATAATTTATCTTATACGTGCTCACGATATTCGCTTGGTCGAGAAAACGGTCCGATTCGCCAGCATGTTCCCCCACCCTATAACGGCAAGAAATACAAATAGTACTAACTAATGGATATAATTCAGTATGAATTTATTCAATATTTACTAAGTAATTTAAATAATGTTATTCAATAATGATGAAAAATACCAAATAATACATATTTAAGTTATTATAGTTAGAAAAAAAAAGTAATAATAATAAATTTTTTGTAATTCGCTACGGTAATGGAGGCTATAACAGTACTCAAACGGGTGCTGTAATGAGACTCCTTACAGCATCCGATGCTGTAATGAGATTTTAGTAACATTTTATGGAACCAGTTCAAGTTGGTGACATTGGGTCATTAATTTTTCTAGTTGTCAATGTGACAATTTTTGTCTATGGATGTTTAAACACGTTCTTAGCATCGAATACAAAGTTCACAATAATGAGGACATTGACACTGAGCAATTTCTCTTATTTTGGGAGGTGTACATCAAACATTTTTTTCAGGTGAATATATTATGTGTTTTGACAGTTTCTAATTGTCAATTCAAAGTTTCTATTTTCAAGTGTTCCGGTGTTACCAACTGCTACATACCTATTCCCTACATTGCCAAAATTTACTTTATTTTTGTTAAAAAAAAGTATAAAAACGCGAATTACAAAAAATAGCATAAAAAACACGTTTCATAAGACTTAAAGCACTCATTCTTTCACTCATTCTCTCGTGGCTTCGCCACTCGTTTTTCAACTTGAATTCGTGCGTTTCAAGCGTGTCTTACGAAACTTGTTTTTTAATATACTATTACGTATGTTACGTTGAAGCTTTTTGCCGTTATGGGGTGGGGGAGGCCGGCTCGTTTTCTAGCTCAAAGCACGCACTCCAGTAAACATAGTATACCTCGATGGACACAAAGAACTAAAGAAGAAGTTCATCAATAAAAAGTACAACAGGCGGATATTAGACAATATGTGTTTAAAACGAGACGTAAAGGATAATGACAATAAACATTGGACAATATATGAAGCACTTACGATGGATACAGAAGAAGATATTTGAAATTATATATATATAAATTATATATAATTTGATTTCAAAAATCAACTAACTGTACTTTTGTACTGGTTTATTATAAAAAAAATGCGGCTACACCCAATTCCTTTCTATACCGTATCCTTGTTGTTTCCCAATCCTGTATTATTTATTAATTTAAAGTCCAAATTTTATTACCCCTTTCCCTTACCTTATAGTTTAATGCCTGGAAAAATGTTTCCTTTTTACGGCTCGAGATGAGACTTTTTTAATAATAATTTTTACATAAATATTTAAATACAGTCATTATTTTTTGATTCTTTATAAAAATGTTGTTGGTGTTGCCTCGCTTACATTATGATGAAAACTCATTTATCATCTATTTTTTCACATTTTTCATTATTTAATACTCGCAGAAATGATTTGATTTCTTTCTGAACACCTTTATATAATTTTATAATATTTTTCAAATTTTCAACACATAAAAACTCATAAAAAGTGGTCACCTCTTGCAATTTTCAACCATTTTATTTTTGTATCTTTTCGTGTAACGTTGTTTTAAGTTTTAAACTTTATATTTTACAATTTTAACATGTTAGTTTCATAGTCTTTTAAATTTAATATTTGCAGTTGTTGTTTAATTATCGCCTTATTTGATGTTCTGACCACGTTTTCGGCTTTCATGGGAAGTTTTTTGAACGCCATTTCTTTTATTACGACAAGTAAGTTAATTTTATTTCATTTTTATAACAACTTTTATTATCATTCTTGTTGTCAATTTGTAGTGCTTTTGAAGATGACTAATTAGTCGAAACATGTAAAGCGAAATATTTTTATAATAAACCAATATAAAAGTACAGTTAGTTGATTTTTTAAATCAAATTAAATCAAATCTTATTCACATTTACTGGTAAAATGTATTTTACTACTAACATTGTTCAAACACAAGATATAACACCAAGATTTCATATAATTTTCAACTTTTGGTGTTTTCTTTTGATATTTATGCATCTGAGGGTAAAGTGTAAAAGAAAAATATTGTAAAAAATAAAGTTTGCTACAACGTTTATACTAAAACCTTTTTTCTAAAACGTTCCGAATCCCGTGCTCTGCCAATAACAAGATGTAAAACTTTCGTGTTAACCAACGATTAAGCTTTGGAATTAGATATTGTTTATCGAAATCGGTTGAGAGGTTGTCTTGTTGTAATCAAAATACTATATCATTGGGGATTAACTACGTAAGGTTGTATTTGGTTGTTTAGAAATAATTTAAAAATAAATTTAAATGCAAGCAACCAGTTATACATCCATTTATACATCCTTTTGTTAAAGTTTTTTTATTAATAATTTACAATCTTTCTAATTGTTCTATTTACAAAGAAATTTACAAAATTTGAGCAAATATAATTCCGTTCTCGTCTGATTTATAAATATTTAGATACTTCTGAAGAAACATTTTTTCTCCATTCTTTATTGTTTCTATAAGAAGTCTGAAAAAGAGTTAATTCAAGTCAAAAAGTTTGTCAACAAACCTTACTTATGATTTACCTTTAAAGCGTCGTTCAATTCTATGTTATAAAGTCTTAATAACCCCTTTAAATTCCTCCTTAAAATTCTATTTAATTCGCTTCTTGTTAACATATAAGGTGCTTCTGTTGTTGATCCGTTTGTTGGAGGAGGTTCTGTTTTGGCTTTGCGTCTCTAAAAAATTAACATCTCAAGTTATTGAACTCTTTTTTCGAATTATTTTTATTTGATGTTTGCTGCAAAAGCTAATATATTGTAACTACATTCGATATTGATGAAAGTTGAATCAGTAGAATTGATGAATCTGCATTTATAAAAAGTATTTCTTAAAGAGGGGTAATATAATTGGTGGAAACAAAGAAGGAAATGGAATGAATAACACGGTCTCAATTTTGAAAAGATGAACACAATACTTTGAGGAGATACTTAACAACAATCAAGAGTGGTAGAAACACCTATCCAGTTTCAACACTGTAAGCAATTAGAACAGGACCTACCCAACAAGAAATTATAAGTGCCATTAAAGAGCTAAAAAATAATAAATCTTCTTGCACTGATGAATTATGCAACGAACTATACAAGAAAGGTGGAGATGAGATGGTTGAAACGTTGTATAGCCTGATGAGATCAATATGGGAGAGAGAAGGAGTGCCTCAAGATGGCAATGCGGAATAATATGCGCAATAAATAAAAAAGGCGACCCTCTCAACTGCGATGACAAATGGATAACTCTCCTGATAGCAGCATACTAAATACTGAGCAGTATACTCTGCAGCAGATTTCACTTCTATGATCAGGAAGGGAATCAGTATCAGCGAAGGTTTACCCCCAGAAGGTCGATCATCGACCAAATTTACTTATTGCGACAAATTCTGAAGAGACCCTTAGACATAACGTCAATACGCACCATCTGTTTGTTGACTTTAGAGTGGTATACGACAGTATCAATACATCTGTCCTCATTAACGATGTGATAAAATTTGGGATACAACAGAATCTTGTACGTCTAATCCAAATGACAATACATTACATTATCTGTACGATGATTGTATCTGTAGGATGCAAACAGAAGTCTTCAAGTGCTTCCAAATAAAGCAAAGTCTGATGCTTATTCTTTAATCACTCGATGGAAAAGACAGTCAGAGAAATTTAAATAAGAAGAGACTTTTATAGATTGAAACAACTGTTTGTTGGGATACACCGATGATATTGTTATTGTGGGTCGCAGTAAAAGAGATGTGGAGGAATGCTTCATCGGACTGGAATAAGCTGCAAAGAGAGTTGGCTTGACTATTAACCAGGTGAAAACAAAGTACATAGTTCCACTAGAGACCCGCCAAACAAAACTTTAGCAACAATTCACTTTGGCGAATACTTTTTCGAACAAATTGATAGTTTTGTGTACTTTAGAGTTCTCGTCGAACACTACCAATAAATGCAGGGTTTAATTCAAATGACCCATCAACGTCGCAAACAGGTTTCTTCATGGTCTTCAGAGACATATCTGTTCACGCGCTCTCACCCGCAGGACAAGGATAACAACATACAAGACGCTAGTGTGGTCGGTCCTCCTGTCACGTTCACATTGAGCCAAAACGATGAACGAGCAAAGATGAACTTGGCATCTGAACGTAAGGTCCTCAGAAAGATTTATATGGGATTTACGACGACCCAGATATAGTTAAAACCATAAGGATAAATCGCTTGAGATTGGCGGGTCATGTGTATTCTAAGAAAGTCACGACAGGTAAACGGGAGGGAAGAAGAAATAGAGGCCGCCCCTGTGCGTGTTGGATGGATGCTGTTGAAGATGATTTTGAGACCATGAACGTGTCCAGATGGTGGGAGGTTGTTAGAGACAGAGCAGAATGGAAGAGACTTTTGGAGCGGGAGAGGATCCACTGTGGATTGTCGAACCGATGATCATATAATTATATATCATATAACAGCAACAAACTGGTGTTGTTTATGGCAAGTAAAATGCAAAATCTAACAGTCTCAATGGGAGAAATAGATTGCCAAGTTAATAAAATAATTTAGTTATGCATGTTTAGAATATAACTCTTTATACTGAGTTGGATTGGGTCCTGATAGTGGCCCAATCATTGTTTCATAAACAATCGGGCTTTATTTAAAAAGGAAAGCCTTAGACAACCAAATTCCAACAATATTACCAACAAACTGTTAGTCGGAAATTGCTGGTTTAAGAGCAAGGAGATACATAAGATTACCTACACGGCAAACAGACGAAATGACAAAAGCATAGTAGACTATTGTACCTACACTCCAGAAACCAAATATGTTCTACTAGATATAAAAGTCATATAAAGAATTAAGGACAAAACAGGGAAAAGTTAAAAAAATTGTTAATGCAACATGACAGGAAGGAAAAACAAGGGCAACAATGAACGATAGAAGAAACATGGATAAAAGTTAAAACTAAAAAGGCTTCAAGGCTTAAAAGAACAAAATGGTTGACTGAGGAAATGAAACAGATTGTCAAAGAAAAGAACGAAACAAGAGAAATAGTCGGAGAAGCAAAGAATAAAGTATGGGAAGACTTCGGCAAACAAATAGAGGGAAAGTTTAAAGACAACACAAACAATAAGAAAATGTTTTCTTATTATGTCTGGACGACAGTTAAACATCTAAGAGGAAAATATGGCAAAAGAGCATGGTGTATAAAGGGTAAGAATGGAAATATGGTGACAGAAGAAATGGAGGGGTAAGAAGCAATAACCATAGAAGCAATACATAGGATGAAAATGAGAAATGCAGCCGGAAGTGACGAAATCACCCCCGGACGGTGAAATACGACGAAATATCGAAATATCATCACACCATTGATATACTCGAGGATAAGGACTCCAGACAAGGATCAGACGTTATCTGATCGTTAGGTCTGCATGTCGTAATATTTTTGGACTTAATTATCTTCACACATCACATAGTTAAGAGTCGGATTTGCAGTACTAAAATTAAACAAGATATACTGTATCAAAACTATTCAGCTATAAGCACCAACATCACGCGTACCGATGAGGCATACTCTTTTATAAAGACATAAGTTTAGTTTGGAGAATTCCCTTTAAATTTCTGAGCGGTGATTTCAACGCCAAGGTTGGTTTGATGTCTGACGACTCNATTTTTATTGTTGAGTAGGGTAGTTAGGTTATGTACCTGCATGTTGTCATAGAAAATTGGCCATAAATATGAATTATATTTTTCGACTTTTTTCCAACTTTTCATTGCTTTGGCCCCACTGTGCGACGGATACATATGGTTTCTAGGGGTGTATTAGTGTTCTATTGGAACAACCTCATATAGAAACAAACGTGGATATTTTAAATGACGATATAGTCATAGCTATAACAGAAAGTCAGGAAAGGAACTATCCTAAAACACAAATGGAGAAAAACAATAATGGAAGAACCAAACAACTAATGCAAGACAGAAGAAACAAGAGAAGCAAAAGAACAATCACAAATGAAGAGATCAAAGAAATAAACAAACATGTATCTAAAGCAATAAGAAAAAAAAAGAAAATATAAAAGAGAAACGATAGAACAAACTATAGAGAAGAACAAAATTACGAAAGTGTTACGTAGGAAACTTACGAACGGAAAGAAATAAATGTGTAAATTAAGAGACCCATAAGGAAACCTTACAACAAAAAAAAAGCAAATACTTAACATTTTAGAGGAACTCTATAAAATGCTATACAATAAAAGTATATGAGGTTGACGAGACATACGAACCAGATTTTATCACATATAAAAAGGGTATTGTCAACCAAGGATCAGAGGAAATACCTGATATTACCATAGAGGAGATAGAACTAGCCTTGAGAAAATCACCAGGTGAAGACAATGTATTTTCAGATGCAATTAAAATAGATGGCCAACGTTTACTTGAAACATTAAGAGATCTTTTTATCCTTTGACAACTGCACGAATGCGGAGTCGATTTTCGATACATCAAACTTATTTATAACATCGACAAAAATGCTACAATGATTGTAAAATTTGTAAAATACTGTATCTGTAAAATTAGAGGTAGGAGAAAACAAAGCGATGCAATGTCCCTCAAATTGTTCATCACATATTTGGAGAGAGTCACTATTGGAAATGAACCCACTAATTCCCACCTTTAAGTCTCTAATAAAACTTCATAAAAAAGATAAAATTCCTCCCTAAAATTATACATAAATTTTTATATAACGCGTTCAATACTTCTATATAAAATAAACTAATTTAACTCCAAAAAAATTCAAAACTGATATAATTCGACATAAAGAATATATGTATACTAATCTCTCCCATTAATGAGTCTATTTCCATCATAGTAGGGTTTTTGATTTCCAAATTAAATTTGAATAAAAAGAAATGTTGAAATGCGTGTGTAAGCAGAATGTCTTTGTTTTTAATAAGGAATTATTAATGCTGGAGGATGACTTACCAATGGGTTCTCTCTCTATCTCTGGAATTATCGCCGACAACTTTGTCAGCAAAATCGAAAAAAAAAACTGTTTTTGGACAAATACGAAATATTTAATAAAATCATCAGCTTCTACTGGCGCTGTATCTATGATATATTGTGACGCCTTACCGGCAAAAAAAATACAAATAAAACTATTCACAACACAAACCAATTACAAAATTCCACGGCGCAAGTACGGGTCCTCGCCTAGCTCAGTGAAGATGGGGAGGGTTTCATTTCTAAGGCGCCACACAGTTACTCCCGTACGGCCCACGAACTGTGACGTGATGTTAAGCAAAATAGGAAAATTGTAAACGAACGCACAGATAACAGACAGAAAGATGAAATTTGAGTTGCATATAAAAAAAAATAATAACTTTTATTAAAAAAAATAATAAGTACAGGCAAAATAAAAAAAGTTTTGCTTCTTTCCAAATATTCAAAATGACTTAAAATCAAACAATAACAAATAATGAACTCCAAAATATTATTGTTAGCGAAATAGAAAATTAAAAAAAAAGGATTAACCAAAACAAAAAAAAAAATAATTAGCAAAAATTATTCGAACCCGCGCTTCGACTCCGTAGCGAAAATAAAAAAACTCGCCAACATGAATTTACAACAAAAAAAAAATTAACTCGTAAAATTGATATATAAAAAAAATTAAGGAAAGAAAACAAAAAAAAAATATATATACAGGTGTCCCGTTAAGCGTACGGAGCGGCTGTATCTCTAGAACGGTAAGGCCTAGAGGTTTGGGAAAAAAATCCTTATAAGCAAAGTGACCAACAGAAATAGCTGGAAATTATTTTGAAGTTCGTAATTCGACCGCTAGGGGGCGTAACTGCCATTGAGAAACATAAAGTTCCCACTATGTTAGAAACTTAGACGATAAGCTATAACTTTGACAACATCATTTAATAGCTTGGATAATACCGCATCGCTTTTGTTTTGCGATATTTCTCATATCTGTCATAATAAGGGATGGGGAGCCCAATGCGTTTTCATATGTTTACATTTTAATATCGCCTAGACCATCCAACCGATTTGAATATTTTCGGTGTTGTTTGAAAGAGCATTTTATGCTCTTTTTAAAGATATTTTCAGCAAGACCGTCTGCTTTAAAACAAATGAGCTAGAGGACGTTATCTGCAGCGATTACATATTTTTGTGATTTTTGAAGANTCTAAGGGTAGTGACCATCGTATAATAAGAGCGAAAATTTGACTAATCTTGAAGAATGACCACAATAAAATGATTACTAAATTAAGAAAGTGTAATAAGGGGAATAACCCACTTAAGAAATGTGGATTATATTATGCTGATTGACTTATTTTTTTTTTTTTATTTTCTTTCAATGACAAAACTTATAACAACGGGAGTCAAGTGGGAGGATAGCACGGGTAGCGGAAGTAGTAAAAAGAGTTGGGCGCGGATCGGAGAAGGAGTTGGGAGTGGGTAACATACTTGAAAAATTAAGAGTTTAGTTTTTTTTTGTATTAATTAATTTTTGAAGTGAAGTTTTTTGAGTTTCATAGGATTAATTAGATGTAAGTAGAAATTAATAATTTTTATAGTTTTTTTTTTGTGAGTTTTATTAGGGTTATTTGAATTTATTTTATATTTAAATTATTATCCTTGGGATTTAGTTTCATAAGTATTTTGTTTATTTTGTTCATTTTATCTTTTGCTTTTGATTAATTCCCTTTAACATCCTCTTTTAACTTTTTGTAAATAGTTTGTTGGAATAAATTTAGTTAGCAAAAAGAACGTTTATTTTTCTTTCTCTTTTGTTCACATCTCTTATCAATAGTATACCACGTTACAAGGGTTGAGAAAGAACGGACCCGTGGGGAAAAGAACCCCTGAAGATGTTCCAACCCTTTTAGAACCCCGTGCTCGGGGTGGTAACAAAAGAAAGCCCTGGCACCCTACGATCCGACGCACAGTGGGGCCAAACAAGGAAAAATGTGGAAAAAAGTTTTAATTTGATTGATTTGGTGGCGGAGGGGTTTAAATAGGATTAATAATAATATAATAACACATTACAATAAATATTTACATAGATATGAGTTATCAATCAGATTCAGATTCTGAAGAAGCGTCAATATCCGTTTCGTCCTCGATATCTTCCGTTGGAATTAAAATCATGTCCAAAACTTCTTTGTCGGTAACTTTCTTTCTTTTCGGTTTGTCTGTAATACTTGATATATATGGATCAGAGTTAATAAGCAAGCGACGAAGTACATCTTGATTTGTTTTTTCACGAGACATTTTTCGTGAGTATGATTCTCGAACTTTTTAAAAAATTTTGTTGTTTGCCTCTTGTGCTTCTTCACTCAACAATCCTATGGGCAACCAGAAATTCGAAATTACGTCTGCACCATGTATTAATATTTTGTGTACTGTTGGGGTCATTGGATTCCAAGAATATTTTTCAACATATAATTTTGCCGTTTCCAACGTATAATTTTTAAATTTTTCTATATTGATAGTATGTCCACTTGCTAATGTTTGTAATATAATTTTGAATCGTTTTATTAAATCTATAGAAACTCCAGTAATTTCTGCAGATTTTTCGGGGTTCATGAAAAAACGCCTTGACGTATTACCATCATTCGTGCTCCCAGACATTTGTTTTGGTTTATCGACAATAAGACCGAGTTCCTGTTTAAACCTAGCTTGAATTTTCTTTTTAGTCTCAGCAACAATGTCTTGATTTTCTTTTCCACGCGCTTGCCATTTCTTTATAGGTAATTTATAGGAAATGTGTAAAACACATTCAAAAAATCGAATCCAAGCGTGCAGTGTTGACAAACCAAAGTCAAAAGAATCTTTTTTAATTTCAGCTGTTTTTGCCTTTTCAATGTCATTAAAATCTTTTGATGTTAATCCGCAAATATAACAACGTTGTGTAGATGTCGTATCTGTAAGTGTATTGCAAATTTTTCCGTCTACCATTGTAAAAACTAGTTGATGAGTTATTTCGACATTCGCTTCATCCATATAATATTTTGTCGGTTTTAATTCTTTTATTTGTTGATCTATGTATTCTTTCTCCGTTTTAATCAATTCTGTTGTTTCGTGCGCAAATTGAAACCGAATAGGCCTACAAAATCTGGTTGATGAGCATTTGTTATTTTGCCACAAGATACGCTCATTCATTGTCAAACGTAACGGTACCATCCGGGTTCGTC
>NW_019281018.1:43985-60712 GCF_000648695.1 Onthophagus taurus
TCATATATTATACAACAAGACGATCGAAAATACTCGATAATACGAGACGTATTGCCTGAAACACCACGAGACCGAAGGTCGAGTGGTGTTTTTTAAGGCAATACGTCGAGATTCGTGTATTTTCGATTGTCGTGTTGTATATGGCTAGACTATTTCATGAATAAAAAATATACATATTTTTAGAATTTTTATATTTTTTTAATAAATTACATTGATTGTTATGGAAACATGCATGGATGTCTCGAAATTAATTAAATGTCAAACAAGCGATAATACAAAGGTTCGTATTACAGCGATAATACAAAGGTTCGTATTATCGTTCTCCATGGTTACGGCCAAATAACCGCTGAAATACTCGCAATTGACGGAAAACCGCGAATTCTTATTGGCTGTTAACGATATGAATGAAATAGTCATTATTATACTTAATTAATTGATACCTACAGGCTTGCGATGAAAAAAAAAAAGAAAGAATTGATAGCTGTACTTTGTGTAAATTTGTTTCAAACTTTCATCTCCTCTTGGTTTATCATCTATTTTACGTAAGGTACCTTAATAACAAGAAATTAAAATAGTATTGGTGGCTTTCAAATAAGATTTTAGCAAAAATATCGATATCGATTTTACAAAAAATCCTGACATGATGGTAAAAATGGAGGTCATTTTCGAAATCAGCACATCAAATGACATAAAAATCAGCTAAAACGTATTGTATTTTTAAAAAACTTAAATTATTGTTAGGCCTGTGAATAAATAATATTTATTTACTAATAAATTCTAAAATAATAATAAAGTTTATTAGTTATTGAACTAATATTTATTATTTAGCTGTCAATTTTTCAAATTTTTCTCTATAGCAGAACATTTGCCGAAAGTTTTACGAGGCGAATATTTGCCAAACCATCAAATGGTATGGGAGGTAACGCGAATGTGTAATGCGAATGCTAAATATTTGCGTATTCGCCGAATACACGCATCGTCTGGAACTGCCTTTATGAACAGCTTCTTTTATAAAAGAAATTTGGTTTGAGATGGACCTGGAAAAGTCCCAACGGTCGAACAAGAAACGAGATCGACATCGTTAAGGATATGTCAATATTAAGGATATATCATTGAAGAAGTTCTCTAAGGGTAGTGACCATCGTATAATAAGAGCGAAAATTTGACTAAACTTGAAGAATGACCACCATAAAATGATTACTAAATTAAGAAAGAAAGCCCTGGCACGACCGTATTGTTCTAATCGATCATGTTATCTTTGTAGATTCGAATTTTTACATATTAAGTCGTCGATTTGTTGTTGATGGCTCTCGAGAACTTTTGTAAAGCCGGATTCGACTCGTGCGGCCACTTTTTGCCATATCTGTTATGGAAATTCGGAATCCATGAAGCACTCTTGTAATGTTTGTTTAAAGATTGCTTTAATTTCTTTGACTCGATTCTTCTCAAACACAGGCATCGTCATCAACGCGATAATTTGAATAAAAATTTCGACGGTAGCACTCAAAACAAATACACTGTTCGCAGTTAATTCACTTAAAGTAATTGTAAGAGCTCTCCAAAAGCAACTACACGCCAACCGCCAGCTTTTCCATACTCCCATCTTTTACATACTCTCTTACATACTCCTACTCTTATAATTCGACATAAAGAATATATACTAATCTCTCCCATTGATGAGTTCTATCATAGTAGTTCCATCATAGTAGAGTTCTATTTCCATCATAGTAGGGTTTTTGATTTCTAAATTAAATTTGAATAAAAAGAAATGTTGAAATGCGTGTGTAAGCAGAATTTCTTTGTTTTTAATAACGAATTCTTTATGCTGGAGGATGACCTACCAATGGGTTCTCTCTCTATCTCTGGAATTATCGCCGACATCTTTGTCAGCAAAATCGAAAAAAAAACTGTTTATCATCAGCTTCTACGGGCGCTGTATATATGATATATTTATCATACAGGTGTCCCGAAACTCAACGTCAAGCGGGCACCGGGTGAGAGGCCAATCCATACCTGTTCTGGTAAAAATAAGAAAAAGATTCTATGTCTCTTAGTTAAGTGGTAATAGACATATTTTTGAAAATGTTAAAAATCGTTCCCGTACATCATATCTTTAGGTAATACGGTCAGAAATGTTCGCAATTTAATAGTGACTTTTTTAATAATGTATTCCTCATGAACCATGCTACTATAGCAGACACAAATCGAACAACAAAAGTCGTTAGTTTTGCAAGTAAAAGTATCAGTTTGATTGAGTTAAGGTTCAAAGAATTTATGTTTATTAAGTTTGGCACACGATTTCTAAACAAAGGACTAGTACAACACCCTTGGCAAGTTATTTTAAAAGATGGCCTGTTTAGTCAAGATTCCAAAATGGTATAACACTTACCATTTTTCTTTTCCTAAAAAATATTATTGCTTGTTTTTCTGCCAAAAACGCGTTATTTAAAAAATGCATACTTTCGTATGTTATTTGTATTTCCTCCAAAATGATTTAACAACTTTGTTAGAAGATGTGCCACTCAATATCTACAGAGAAATGTGGTTTCAACAAGATGGTTGCCCAGCTCATTATGCTTGTCCTGTACGGGATTGCATGCAGAATACCCAGAAAGATGGATTGGGCGTCGTGGTTCGATTACGTGGCCTCCTCATTCTCTGGGTTTAAATCCCCTTGATTTTCTTATTAGGCAGAGCTTGCAGAGCTTGTATTAGTGCCGACGGCAAATAATTTGAGCATTTGCCTTATTTTTAAGAAAATAATGCTATAAAATTAATAATAAATAAATTTGTTTGTTTAATTTTGTTTTTAGGTTAACCTTATTTGAAAGAGTCTTCTTGCAAGACATAAGGGCAACCATCTTGTTGAAACCACATTTTGTAGTTCGTAGATATTGACTGGCACATCTTCTAACAAATTTAAGAAGAAATAAAAAGTAAATACAAATAACATACAAAAGTATGAAATTTTAAATGTGTTTTTTGCAGAAAAACAGCCAATAATATTTTTTATGATAAGAAAAATGACAAGTGTTGTACCATTTTGGAAACTTGACTAAACAGGCCATCTTTTAAAATTACTTGCCAAGGGTGTTGTACTACTTTTTTAGAAATCGTGTGTCAAACTTGATAGACATAAATTCTTTCAACCTTAACTCAATCAAATTAAACATTTTTTTTGCAAAACTAACGATTTTTGTTGTTTGAATACATTATTAAAAAAATCACTATTAAATTGCGAACATTTCTGACCGTAATACTAAAGATATGATGTACAGGACCGATTTTTAACATNGAATTACGAACTTCAAAATAATTTCCAGCTATTTCTCTTGCCCACTTTGCTTATAAGGATTTTTTTCCCAAACCTCTAGGCCTTACCGTTGTTGAAATACAGCCGCTCCGTTCGCTTAACGGGACACCCTGTATAATATATCGGTATAAAACCGGTAAATACAAAATAATCGAATTGTTTCAAAAGATATTCCTGACCTTTTTCCCCGATGTGATGTTAAAGTATCGAAGATTTCGTATCTTAACTTTCCGCAGCAACGACCTTTGGTGTGAAGGAAAGGTAAGTATTGATGACGTTATTTTGGAATTTGATCCTTAATGTTTCTTGTAGGAAAGCAACACACCCAAGTGAATATTTCCAAGATGGTAGAACGAATCGTTTGATTGAACGAAATTTCGCTTTTAGAAAAATTACCAAAAAAATTGGCTCTTACTAAAACCTCTGATGTTCGAGGTTTAAAACCAGCAAAATGAATTTTAAAGTAAATACACCAAAAATCCGGAAGAATCCGATGACTTGAAACGTACAAACACGATTTCAAGAGAAATACAGCGGTGATGAATCCGAAAATTCACGAAAAATTTCGTGAATTTACAAAACATCTTAAATAATCAGCAAATTACAATTTACAACAGAAATTGAATCTAATCGTAGTATTGAAGAACTAGAAGGATTGATAATTGCTCACTGANGAAACTTGACTAAACAGGCCATCTTTTAAAATTACTTGCCAAGGGTGTTGTACTACTTTTTTAGAAATCGTGTGTCAAACTTGATAGACATAAATTCTTTCAACCTTAACTCAATCAAATTAAACATTTTTTTTGCAAAACTAACGATTTTTGTTGTTTGAATACATTATTAAAAAAATCACTATTAAATTGCGAACATTTCTGACCGTAATACTAAAGATATGATGTACAGGACCGATTTTTAACGTTTTCAAAAATATGTCTATTACTACTTAACTAAGAGATATGGAATTTTTTTCTCATTTTTACCAGACCAGGTATGGGTTGGCCTCTCACCCGGTGCCCGCTTGACGTTGAGTTTCGGTACACCTGTATATAGCGGTAACAAAGTTAACTTTATTGCATTACAAAACATCTTAAATAATCAGCAAATTACAATTTACAACAGAAATTGAATCTAATCGTACTATTGAAGAACTAGATGGATTGATAATTGCTCATTGAATTACAAAATATATAGAAAAAATACGACTACACACACCATCATACTTAAATTTTCGTTTCATGCTAGACAACACAAAGAAGCTAGTTTCTTGTTCCTTTTTAACCGCTTGATCAATATTCCAATGGATAATAATAATTATATTGAAGAGTTGTATACAATTTTGAGCATTGGAGTGAACAATTATAGGATCTCTGACTTGCAACGTATATACATATAATAAAATATACAAAAACAATATTAACAAACTAATTTACCCTCGTTTCTATACTAAACAACAATACATTGCTTTACCATAAAACCCTGCAATACAAAAACTTTTTAAAAACAATGCGTCCATGTTTAATACAAAAATAACTTTTTTTTCTAACAACAATATTGAGAAAACCTTAATTAATAACAACCATAAATTTGATCAATTAGAGTTGAGTGGCATATATAAGATATGTTGTGAAGACTGTCAAGTTTTATTTATTGATTTAAATAAACCAATCTTTATTATATATTTATATATACAGATGAAATAATAAATACAACAATTTCTGCATTTATATTTGTTTATTATATAAAAAAAGCAGAAACTTTTAATGCGTCAATTTTACGCAGACTATCTTCCTAGGGTTAAAGAATATACAACCCAAAGCAAATCGAACTTCCATAAACTTCTTACACAACACATTCACAGAACGAATGTAAATAGGAAATCACTTATAAGGTAGCTGAAAAAATCAAAAGAAATGGATATCACCGATTTTAATATACGAAGATTTTTTATGAAATTTTTGTAATTGATCATCCTTTTGTAGAAGTACTGTTAAATGGATTTTTATACTTTAATACCTGTGTTCATATCAATCTTTCACAGTTCGTGTTAACCATCTGTTCGTTATTTTATATAGTATATTCATAACACAATTTAATGCTTGTAATAATCTAGTGCGTAGCGTGTTGTGTATCATATATTAAGTACCTTTTGAAATAATTTGACGGTAATTTTATTCTTTGTTTTTATTCTATATATTTGATAATTAAGTGTTTGTTTAACCTAATTTTTATTTTTATTGTTGTTTTTCTGATGACCGAAATAATAAATAAAAGACATACATCATCGTTGAAGTAAAAAACACAGTTTTCTATCACAGTTTTCTTTCTTCTTTCAGGGGTTTACGGGAAACTTAGAAACATTTTCAAGTGTGATATTCCCATACATTTGAAAAGAAAGGCTTTGAATCAGTCACCAAATCAATCACCAAAGAAAGGCTTGTGTGTGCGTGGTGCCGCTTGTAACATACGGCTCTGAAACATTAATATTAATGATTATCACGCCTGGAAGCTCAAAGTAACGCAAAGAAAGATGGAGAGATCGATGCTTAGTGTAGCTTTGATAAAGAGCTGACCACGTAGGAAATAAAGACCTACCTAAATCTAATAACGCGGCTAAAATGCAATATAGAACCATACAGAATACTTTCCCCCATCATATGATGAAAGTTTTACATGAATTTTTTTCGATAAAATTGATGGTTTTTGACTTATTAGAGTATCTTAATTTAAATGTTATGCAATAAATCGTCAATATTGAAATTTGGCCTATAGGTGTTTTTACATTGTTAGAAAATAGTCATACCTAGATTTCCATTGTTTAGAGATATTTGTATACTTTGGATTCATTCTTAAGTATTTTATAGATGTTACATTCTTTTAACGATTTTCTATTTTAACTTGTTCTCGATTTTAATGACACACATCGAGCATTTTGAGATGATGAGGATTTTTAACATAACATAACATAATATATATATTTATNCTTTTAACGATTTTCTATTTTAACTTGTTCTCGATTTTAATGACACACATCGAGCATTTTGAGATGATGAGGATTTTTAACATAACATAACATAATATATATATTTATTGCCATAAATAATTACAAAATATTGTTGTTTTCTTTTTTTTCCATTGTTGAAATTTAATAAATAAAAATGGTTTTCGCACTTAGACAATGGATTTTTATTTTTACTGATCAGCTTTTACCGGTTTCGCCTATTTATTTCGGCATCTTCAGAAAGCTTTGGCTGGATCGAACACTTAAAAAAAATTTTGACAAATTATATGAAAAAATCCGACAGCAAAACAACGTTGTAACATTATTAAAACGTATATAAAATTAGTAGAACGTCGAATAAGTAGGTCGTACATCAAAAAACATGACATCAAGATAAAAGTGATTTTGAGGTTCTCATATAATTTGTCAAAATTTGTTTTAAGTGTTCGATCCAGACAAAGCTTTCTGAAGATGCCGAAATAAATAGGCGAAACCGGTAAAAGCTGATTAGTAAAAATAAAAATCCATTTTTATTTATTAAATTACAAAATAGATTTACCAAAAAAAATGAAAATACAATCAATATATACATAATTATTAGACAAATGAATCAATTTATCGCCTACGGCGATATCTTCTAAGTGATCCAATTGATAAAAGAAAATTAATAAACTTAAATAATAATATCCAATATGGCATTATAAGAACTCGAAAAGGAAAGAAAAGGGAACATTGTCAAGAAGAAACGAATTACAGTAACGTAAACATGTAAAATATTTTAGCACACGCAAACATTAAAAGAACAAGGTTTAGTGTGACGAGACTTGACGAGAGAACAATAGATGAGCAAGGGATACCCTAAAAGATGGAAGGCTAGGAGCATTGCGAATAACAGCAGGAAGATTGTTCCAGAGTGAAATCCCTTGCAATGTAAAAGACTTATGATAAGTATTGGTGTGATGTATTGCGGACATGAGTAACGAATCGGATTGCGATCGTGTGGATTTGTTATGAGCTGACAAAAAGGTGAAATTGTTAAACAAATATCTGGGCGTTTGATGATGAAGAATATATACAAATTTAAAATTATACAAATTTAATAATGCACGAAAGGATCGTCAGTTCTCATACGTTAACAATTTTAAATTATTACGATAGGGAGAGATGTGGCAATAGCGATCCAGATCAAATATGAAACGTACACAATTGTTCTGTAATCTTTGCAACTTATTACACAGTGTAATCGATAAATCGGTGCAGACTGATCAGCATAATCAACATGAGGAAAAATTAACGTGTAGCACAGATTACGACGAATAAAAAGAGGAAGGAAACATCTAAGCCTACGCAGTGAATGAAAACAAGAATACACTTTTTTGCAGATAAGTTGAATTCGGGGGCGCCAGGACAGTATTGAATCCATCATAACACCCAGATTTTTCACCACATCCGAAAATTCTATGACATCGCCATCGTCGTAGTTGTGAATTAGTAAAAGCGGGTAATTTATTTAAAAGAGAATTTGTACCAAACACAATTGCTTGAGTTTTAGTAGCATTTAGCTTTAACCCAAAAAGCTTAGACCAGTTATGCACTTTAGTAAGGTCACGATTTAGACGCTCCACAGCCAAGGGGAATTCACTAACGGTTGTACTGGTGTAAATCTGGAGATCATCTGCATATAAATGATAACCAGAAGAAATTACTTTTGTGACACTATTGATAAAAATAGAGAAAAGCAACGGACTCAAAACACTTCCTTGGGGCACCCCACAAAGAAGTTTGTGAGTGGACTAAGGGCCTGTGTCAGTGCGATGGGAAAGGTAGGATCGGAACCATAACAAAGAAGTAGGAGAAAAACCGATAGATGAGAGAGTTGCAAGGAGAATATCATGATCGACTGAATCAAAGGGTTTACTGAAATCAAGCAGTACTAGCAAGGTCAAACGTCGGTTATCACAAGCGTATCTTATATCATCAGTAATCTTGAGCTGGAAACCAGACTGCAAATCATTCATTATAAGTCATTATAAATCATTAAGTCACAAGGGGAAACTGGAGTTTTTAATTTAGGAATAGGCACAACATGCGCAAGCTTCCACATGGACGAAAAGGATGATGTTTCAATGGAAAAGTTATAGATATGAGTAAAATCTGTTTCAAGGTAATAACGACTGCGCCGGCGTCTCGTCCCCATCAATCACGTGAGCGAAAAGGTAGAAGAAATAAGATTAGATGCTTCAATAGTTTAAATTAAGGTGATTTTGGAAGCAGTATTAAGAGTTACTGGTGGTTTAGCGAAATGGCTCGCTAAAGAATTTCCGTCCACAACACCTTGTGTAGGAGCAGAATCAATGACACCAAGTCAATTTCATCAANAATAAGATTAGATGCCTCAATAGTTTGAATTAAGGTGATTTTGGAAGCAGTATTAAGAGTTACTGGTGGTTTAGCGAAATGGCTCGCTAAAGAATTTCCGTCCACAACACCTTGTGTAGGAGCAGAGTCAATGACACCAAGAGACCTTAAAGTTTTCCAGAACGTCTTAGGAGTAGTCCCAGCCAATTTCTGGTAAAAATATGCTTTCTTCGCATTTTTACATGATGACTACACTATGATTACAGCGATTACGCAGTAAACGATACCTTTCATAGTTAATATTCGATTAATTGCGTTTAAGAAGCATTTTAGATCTGTTTCGTTCACGCATAAGGTCTCTAATCTCATCATGTAGCCAGGGGGCACGGAGATGCTTTACTTTTCTCTGCTTAAGCGGGGCATGTTTATTATACAAACATGTAATTTTGTCATTAAACTAACTAACTTTTAAGTCAATGTCACTCATACAATACAATGGCTGCCAATCAACCAGCAATGCATCAGATTTGAGCTGTTCATAATCAATGTGTCTAAAATCACGGTAAATGAACATGCAATGAGAAGAGACAGGCTGCCGAACTTGAACAGCACAATAAATCAGTTCATGACAAGAAAACTGTTCAGCAGGTAATTGACAATGTGTTAAAATTTTATCTGGACAGGACGTAATGATGAGATCAAGAAGAGATTATGACAATGGCAGGCAATGCGTAGGTTGGGAGGGTAATATAGTTAGGTTTAAGGATGTTGTAATAAATCGAAGTTTTTCACTACGCGTATCATTTTTCAGAATACATGTGTTAAAATCCCCCATTAACAGAATACTATTATAATTCCTGATAAAAATCCCAACCCCACCACCCCGGGAATATTCATGATCATTTCTTTGTACCTAAACAATAACCTGGTAAGACAAACATGGACGAGGACAATGAAGGCCTAAACCAAGTTTCACTAACCAAGATTACATCAAATATGTTTGATGTAATCTTTATACCCAACAGTATATAAGAAGTCATCAAAATGAGCATAAAAACTCTGGGCATTAATATGACATACAGAAATATGGCTAGCAAATCCACAAAAAAGATTAGTCGGAGGTATTCCCGTGTAAGAATCCGCCTCATCCACATTACTAATATTCCCAGAGGAAAAATTTAGGGTATGTGTTCCCAAAAGAGGATTCCAGGCAAGGGGTAGAGGTAGAAGAAGAAAAATGTGAAGTAGAAGAGTAACTTGTATCCATTACGGAAAAACAACGAATGAAAAATAAATAACCTAGTAAACTGTAAAAATCTCCTAAGGGAAAGAGGAAGAAAAACAAACAAGAGTTTGAAAAACTACTAAAATACAAAATACTTCAGTGGCGGTACATAGCCGGAACGATTTGTTGTTAAAAACTATCAAAAATAGCAAACACGACAACTGATAACACATGAATGATAGTAAGAAAAACATAAAGAAAATAAGTAGAATGGAGAGATTGTTCCCAACAAAATATTACAAATCTTAACTACAATACTGATGCTGGAAATGGTTAACCCTTCATTATTAAGTGCAGACGAAAAATATTATTATTAAACAAATAAAACAATAGTCACGCACCCGAGAAAAAATGAAAAATAATAATTGTTGGTAATAAACAAAAAAATTTTGTGCATCGTACACGAATTAAGAAAAGAAAAATAATTATGGATCATTATCACGAATCAGTAGAAATACTTACAGCAGCTTCCCTGTCGTCAATAATATTTTCGTTAACCATTTTCGACACTGTGTTAACTGTGTCTTTTGTATCAGCCCATTGCTAAAGAAACAGTAAAAAAAAAACAATTTTAATAATAAAAGAAATAAATAAAATAATTAATTAAAAAAGAACTAACCTCATAGATAACTGAAAATAACGTTTTAAAAAATCCCGGTTTTTGTGACGCTCTTTTCTGAATTTTATGTTGGTTATTTTGTTCCTGATTTGATGTTGAATCAAACGATAAAACCACGCTTGCCGTTATTAAAAACAACAACGTCGTTTTGAAGATAAATTTATGTCTCATAATCTACAATTAGAAAAGAAAACTTTAAATACATCATTAGTGTATTAAGAAACACAAACATTAAAACATTTTTAAAAGTTTTTCGACATCTTACTTACAATTAGATAAAATCCAATCAAGAAAACATTTCGTCACTTTCGCGTGTACAACTGGAATTCCGGATAAAGACTATGTACCCACATTACATTCGCAATACACTTGACCGAAGTAGAAAGTGAGTTTAGCCAACTTTAAAAATTGTCGGTGGTATTTTAATGTTAAATTTAACGATAATTTCATGTCCGTGTTAAAAGAATACAAAGATTCATAAAAAATATTATGATTTTTTAGATTGAATTTGAAAAAATAAAACCCAATTTTATTTCATAATTTTATGGTCTTATATAATTTATTATAAAATAGTAGGAGGAGATCGAAGAGTTTGTTAACTTTTCACTTTCACTACTTTCTTTGGGTTTTCCGTTTACTTTTTACGTAACAGTTAGCGTTGAAGTGATAAAATCTATTTTAGTAAAAATATTTAACTTACTTGTTTTAAATGGTTGACTTAAATATCTTGTTAATGTTGGTGTCTAGTTTTTGTAAAGATGCTACTTCATAGTACGAAGCTTTGAAGCTTACTGATGTATTAGTGTGACCAATGGACTGTGGACTGTTGTTACGTGTGACCTCGTTTTCTCCACATTGTGCATTCAAGGTTGTTCTTATGATTACGTTTTGCAAAATTGTATAAGAAAAAATAAATAAAAACAATTTCTATTAAAACTTTCTTTTACATAAAATTGCTGTACAATTAATCTACCTAAGATATAAAATTTAATACATAGTAAATTGAGCACCACCAATCTAGAGATGTTGTTATTTTTTAAGTTATTTTTTAATTTCGTTTTTTTCGTTAGGATCTGTAAATATTGGTTTATCCGTTGTTGCTTCGATTACGAAACCTTTCTTTCCAAAAATTTTCCAAAAGAATGGTCTCATTGACTCTAATAATCGATGAGCGCGAAATCCGGAATCCTAAAAGGTTTTCGATTTTTTAATATAAATATTATTTTTGTGAAATTTTTAAATACCTACCAACATAAAGTCTCCAATTCTCTTTGAAACGTTTGTAATTAATTGAAATCCGCTGTTAAATAATTCCGGTGGTAAATCAATAGATACAGGTTGATTTTTTTCAAAAATAACTATATCTTCTGTTGTTGTTGTGTATATTTTTGGTTTGCGTGTTGTTTTGTGCGAATATGAAGATTGTGAGCTTGGCTAAAAAAATTGTTATCAATTTATTTTAGTCACTGTTCAATACGACTTTTAATAATTATTATTAATTAATCTAACAAATGATCAGTTTGCAAAGACTTATTTCAAAAAATTATATTTGTATGATATCCCCATTGCACCGGGTATCCTGATAAGGGTACAGAGCGGATGTATCTCGACAATGGTAAGGCTTAGAGGTTTGGGAAAAAATCCTTATCAGCAAAGTGGGCACGAGAAATTGCTGGAAATTATTTTGAAGTTTTTGAAGATCATTTTCACCCGGAACATGGATTGGTAAACTAGGTAGTATTGAATGTAGTGGCCAAAATATGAGCTTCGCTAAATGTTTCTGTTTCAGCCAAAAATAGAACAAACCTTCGGCAAGAACCGAAATTTCATTCATCGAGTCTCGGTTGGTGCTCGTCACTTCTCGTATCTTGGCTTATCGGTAGCTTGTGCGTACGGAAGTTTCATCTTCTTTGTCCCAATTTCAGAATTGGACGAGAAGGAAAATGAAGTTACGTTAAAAAAGAAAGATGTGACAAACATTAATGATAACAATCGAATCTCTTACAATGTAGCTTGGCGGATCTAGCAAAAAAATGACGAAGGAAACGCAATGGAGAGATGATCATGCAACCAGAAAACTGACAGGTGGTCAAAATCGTGTGGACTTCCCACTGGCTCTTTACTACAGGACATAGAAGTGCGGTGGAATAGCAAGTACCTAATGTTGCAAAGATTGGTTGAAAAAAAACCGTGCATTATTAAGATTATCTTTACACCGGGTGAGGCATTTAAATTGAGACGACCTTATAGCTCATAAACCACTTGGAAAAGAGACTTGTGAAAAGGCAAATGGGTGGGGTGGTGACAGAAGGAACAAAGGTGCAAGCCTTGTCGTATGCGGATGATTTGGTGGTCATGGCTAGAGAGGCGGTGGAGATGAAGGAGATGATGAGGTCCCTGCAAAAATATTTTAAACAAAGATAATGAAGTTCTGCAAAGGGGGGGAAGAAAGAAGGAGGAATTGAGGTGGCAGGGAAGAGAGATAGAGCAAGTGAAAGAGTACACGTACCTGCGATATGGGTTCGCGGGAAGTAATAAGGTCGGGGCGCACGTGAGGACGATGGCAAAAAGAGCGAACAGGGTGATGGGACAGGTTTGGGGATGGGGGGAAAGAACTTTTGGGAGGGACGTGGGAAAAAGAGAGGTGGATGCAGTAAGGGTGGAGGCTCGGAGAAGAGCAGTGAAGTATGAGGAAATGATAGAAGCAAGACCGCATTGCAGATCCTGGGAGAGTGCTGGAGGGAAATTAATGAGAGGAGGCTGATCTATGGGCAAAGAGACAGGGAAGAAGGGAATATTATACAAGAGTGGATACTCACTAACTGGGATCGAAAACAGAAGAGCGGAAAGGGGTGAAATGCGGAAAGAACTGAGAGATAGGGGCAGGGCCATACAGAGGCAGGAAAGAAGGGAAATACAATGAAAGGTATGGAGAGATAGTGACAGAGGAACTGCCAAAGTATTTGTTGATGGAGGGGGATGACGAAGGGAAGAGATTGGTGGCCAGATTTCGCTGTGGCAATGAGGAGAGGGGGATAGGTACTGGGCGGACGATGTGGAGAGCTGGTGTGGGCTGTGTGGAGAGAATTAGGAGACGCTGGAACACATGCTGAGAGGGTGTAGTGAGCTAAGAGAGGAGGCAATGGACAGGAAGCAGATTTTGGGAGAGGGGGGCGAGGACAAAAGATGGATGAGGGAGGTGATGGGGGCGAGGAGGCGAAGGTGTGGAAAGGGGGGAGGAGGGTAGAGGATCTGGAGGTATATATTATGCATTAGGAAAGGGAAAATTGTAAATATAATGAAACAATAAAATGCTTATTAATTATAACTCATAAACCATTAATTTTGTGGAAAAAAGTTTCAGATAAAACTTTCATCATATGAAGGGGGGAAATATTTTGTATGGTTATCATTACATTTTAGAAGCGCCATCTATGTTTTTAATGGATGATAAAATATACATATTTTATCATCAATATGCTATTCTTCATGAATAGAATAGAATATTTATTCAATCACGTGGGCTACATCAGTAGATGTGACAAATCAGCATTCATAGAACAATAAAACAAAATACAATAGTAAATTATATAATACGTTATAACTAATAAAAATCACTACCCCCTGCTAGGTTTAAATTGTTTGGGGCACTCCTGAGATCTAATCAACCGGGGTAATCCATTATAAATTCTCGGGAAGTCATAAAAGGGACTTCTTTGAAATGTGGAGGTGACATGTCGAGAGAGAACCAGATTATCTCTATCACGGGTATCATATTTTTGAGTACAAATTACAAAACGGTTCATAAAAACTAGTTAACAAATATTTGGTAGTGGGGATTCGAATTTTTTAGCTCTATTAGTTAATGTTATAATATACATATAAGGAGTTTCATTAAAAAAAACAAAGTTAACTTATTTTCCGGAAAAACTATAAGTTTAGAACGTCTAAAATCGACATGTGCCGATCGAAACACGTCGATATCTTGAACCGTTTTCTAATTAGACAGAGGACTAAACAATATCATGTTCTCAGACTTAATATCTCTCTCTCTCATACATAATATTCATTTTACTACAAAAAGTTGATCCGTCGTGTACGTGCCACATTTGAATCCCGCTTGATATTCGCAAATTATAATTTTAGCCAGAGTTTGTAGGCGTTGGTTTATGATGTACATAGAAGAGATATATTCAGCGATAATTACGACATTTTAGTAATAGATAGATTTTGTAAGTTGTTCACCACCTAGTTAATAGTTAATATAATTTCCAAGGGTATTTAATCTATTCTTGGTGTCTTGTTATACTTGATCTCCCCTCAACTCTCAGATTTACTTCTTCTCTGATTTCAGTTTCTTCTTGCGTTGCTAGAAGTGTTTGGAAACATTATTTCCAGATGTCTTTTATTATTTGAGAGTCACATTTTATTTGACTCCTTTCGTTTCTACAGATACTTTTTCTGGGTTTTGTATCCTTCATTGGTAATTATTTCTGAAGTCTTCTTCTGCGTTTGGAGTGAGGTCGTTGTCACATTTCCTTTTGTTGCTTCTGCACATTTTATCCATATGTTTTCTAGCTTCCTCGAATTCTGTTTTTCGTTCTCTTGTTCTTCTTCCTATGCACTTCTTGTATTGTATGTCGCCTTTCTGCATTCTTCATCTAACTAGGTTATTCTTATTTTCTTTGTCTATTATTTACAACTACATTATCTGTATGCTTTCTTCAACTATATACCATTACGTTTTTTACGTTTACCATTTACGTTCGAAAAATTCATCTTTAGGTAGTCCTTATTTACCACATGTACTTCTATGATGATTACTTTATATCCATGTATTAGATCCATCCTTATGATTTTTTCATTCATCAGATGCCCTAGTATAACTGTAATTGGAAAAATGAAACTTCTTACTTGATTTTTATAGGAAGTAAAATATAAATAAGTATATAAAAAGCAAGTAAGAAGTTTCATTTTTCCAATTTTACTAAATTATTAATTTGTAACATGGATTTTCAAACTAGCCATATTACGTATGTCTAAGGTTTCTGTGTATAACAATAGATACTCCCTGCTTGGTTCTCTAGTCCTTTGTGACATCACAGTGGAAATAAATGTATGTTCCCCAGTTTTCCGATTCTTTACTTTTTTTGTTTATCTCCAGTAAGATTGCTATATCAACATGTAGGTATAGCTGCATGTGTACACTTTTCACGTTGAGGTTCATTGTCCCTATATTTTCGTATGCATTGAGTTTCAATGGTTATACGTAAATTCGTATTACAAATAGGTACTGTAGTGTATCGCGTTGCTATCGCTGTAGTGTTTAGAAAAGTAATAATTTTTTTTGTTTAACACCTACAGCTTTGCAAATCCATCTTGGCCGGTTAGTTTCGCAGAAAATGTAGTACAAGCAAATACGCTTTGGCGGAGATATAACATAACTATGCAAGGTTGCAATCAAAAAATAAGTGCGGAATTTGAGAATTCTAAGGAATGCTCTTTAATTCATTAAATACTAAATAAATGTTCTTTAAATTGCTTGTTATTACATGATGATATCTCAATTAGTTTTTGAGATACGTGAAGATCTAGTATTCTAACATTTACGTTTAAGGTTATACAAAGTTGCAATCAATAAATCATAGCTCCGAAATTTGAAGGAATGATCTTTATTGAACTAATAGATAAATTTGCCAAACTGGTGCCATTAAGGTTCTATTAATGAAAAAACGGGTGTTGTTTATAATGGAAGACAAATTAGTAATTTTAAGAAGGAAGTGAGCATTGTGAAGATTGCATTGAAATAAGACTAGCAGGGGAAAATACTATTTTGTCGAAATTGGGCTATACATTGTATCAAAGAAACGCCAAAGAAACACAAAATAGAACTAGCCAAGGAGGCGTGGCCTTCCTCTTAAACAGAAAAATAGGACACCTAGTAACCAACTTCAAATCTATCTTTGACATAGTTATCCACAATGTGATCAAACTAAACAAGAGTAGTTGGAAACGTTTCTCGGTGTCCTATCTAATGCAATAGAAGCAGAAAAATGCAAATATAAAATACCGCAATGAATTTATATTTGCATTTCTCTGCTTCTAATGCCAAATTGTCTTGTTGCTTGAAACCTACGTAGACAAATGTTGG
>NW_019281019.1:10868-52069 GCF_000648695.1 Onthophagus taurus
TACTCTCGACGAATCAATCAAGAAATCAACATTGCTCACTATCAGTGGTTCTGCTCTCGTCAATTCTCGGTTTTCCTTCACCATGTTTGATGAGTCTCAGGTTCGGGACGCTCTTGCAAAAACGCGCTCTACAAGTGTTGGTGCTGACGATGTTAGTGTTAGGCAACTCCTTCCCATCTTGGACATAATTACTCCACCATTACTTCATATCTTTAATTTGTCCATAGAGTCTTCGACCTTTCTTGCAATTTGGATACAGGCCTGCGTTGTTCCCATTCCTAAGATTAAGTGCCCTACTCGCCTAAGTGATTTTCGGCCAATATCGCTACTTTCCGTATTATCTAAGGCACTTGAACGCTTGGTGTACAATCAAGTGCAGGAGTACCTTGATAAGCATAAACTAATTACAGACTATCAATCTGGTTTCCGACCAGGCCACAGTACCACATCGGCACTCATAAGTTGTATTCGATGCTTCAGCCAAAACTAATAATGGACACTCTCTTAATGATCTTCTAATTACTGGTTCTAAGCTTCAAAGCGATTTAGTTTCTATTCTCGTTAATTTCCGATGTTTACCTGTCGTATTTATTTGTGACATAAGACAAATGTATCGTCAGATTCTAATTCATCCACAACACCGCAATTATCAACGCATAATTTGGAGAAATTCTCCTCATGACAATATTAGTGAATATCAATTGAACACTGTAACTTATGGTATCTCATCTTCCCCATATTTGGCACTACGAACCATCCAAGAGCTTGCAAAAATATATGCAGATCAATATCCTGCGGCCTCGCACACGTTGTTGCACGACACATATGCCGATGATATCGTTACGGGCAGTGTATCACTTCAAGATGCTTTAAATCTACAACAACAACTTATAACATTGTTATCGCTGGGTGGTTTTGAGCTCGCTAAATGGGCAAGCAACGAATCTGAATTGATGAGAAACATTGATGACATTCAACATGGTGCTCCAGTTTTATTGGATAACCGAGAAGACGGTTTTATTAAGGTCCTGGGTCTCCATTGGGATCCTCAAGATGATACATTTGGGTTTTCATACGTCCCTAGAGAAACAAATTGCACTAAAAGATCAATTTTGTCAAACATTGCAAGAATACATGATCCGATCGGCTTTATCACACTTTGTATTCTTGCTGCTAAGCGTCTGATGCAAAAATTGTGGTTGGCAAGGGTGGACTGGGATGATGTACCATCTGACGACATTCAAAATCGTTGGCACCAGTTCAAACTTCAATTACCACAACTATCACAATTGAGGATTACTCGGTTGATTATGCCATCCGATTATGAAGCAGTCGAACTCCATTTATTCTCCGATGCCTCATCTATCGGCTACTGTGCGGTTGCGTATCTAAGATGTATTTTACCTGATAACACAATTAAAATAAGTTTTATTTCTGCTAAATCTAGAGTAGCTCCATTGAAAACGACTTCATTACCACGTCTAGAGCTGTGTGGTGCCGTACTTCTGGCTGATCTAGCAAAATTTGTATTATCCATCCTTACAGCTGTCAGTAAACCAACAATCTTCGCATGGTGCGACTCAATGGTCGTGTTAAATTGGCTAAATTCATCTCCACACAGATGGAAGACATTTGTGGCTAATAGAACAAGTCATATACAAGGAATTTTACCAGGGCATCATTGGCATTACGTACCATCCTCGGAGAACCCTGCGGATCCAGGATCTAGAGGACTTCTTCCAATGGGAGATGGAGATGGTTCATTGTGGGTTGTGGTGGCATGGACCGGAATGGTTAGCACTATCACCTTCTCATTGGCCGTCGCAATCGTTCAACATATGCTCTGAAGAGATCGCCGAGGAGGAAAACCAAAATACATTGGGAACTGTACTCAAAAAACCTCAGAATTTTCTACTTACATTGTTAAATCAATTTTCCAATTTGGATTAGATAAAAAATATTATATCTTATGTCTTGCGATTTGTTTAAAGGTGTGTCCAGACATAGCGCGGCAGGTGCGCGGCGTTCGTCGGACACAATTCTGCGCGCGCCAGTTTGGACGTATTCAAATAACGTGTGCGCGGCAGTGCTACGCGGCATATGCGCGGCACGCCGAGCGCGAATGCCGCGCAATGTCTGGACACACCTTCAGGTTGTCGTAATAAAGAGCAATTTTATTCTGTAACAATCTCTGAACTTGAACAACAACGGGCTCTGCTCGGCTCTGATTATTGCTCGACAGGTCCAAATAGAGCACTTTGGGGACTTATACAAAAATCTACAAACAAACAAACCCATTTCGAAGTCATATAGGAAGCTAGCACCATTTATTGATGACAATAAATTAATTATAAATTTAACCATTTATACAACGAAAACTTTAGAATACTTGATCTCATTTTGTGTAACATTGACACTGTACGGGAAATTAAATGTTGTCCGGATCCGTTGGTTAAGCCGGATCGTCACCACCCCGCCATTGAATTTGTTGTTGTCAACGTTCAATTGCGTTGTTTTCATGATGGTCCTTCAATTAAATATTTTTATAACAAAGCTGACTATGTAGCGATTAACGATGCTCTTTGCGCGATCGACTGGTCGGAACGATTTGATGGTCGTGTGATTGACGAAGTTGTTAGAGCCTTCTATGATGCGGTTAACGATCTCGTCAGCACTCATGTTCCGCATAAACCCGTGTCTAAATGTCGTTTTCCACCATGGTATTCTCCATCCACAGTAAGAGTCATTCGTGAGAAACTTAAAGCTCATCGTAATTGGAAGAGGTTTGGCAACAATAACTATTATTTGTCTTTTACTATTCTCCGTAAACGTTCTAAAGTTTTGATTAAATCTGACTATCAGAAGTACTTGCGCTCGGTCCAAGAAAATTTGATTGAGCGCCCTGATCATTTGTGGTCTTTCGTTAAAAATAGGAGGGGTGGATGTGCCGGTATTCCCACTCACANCTTGACAAACTTTAGCAGATGATACTATGTTGTAAAATAGCTTGGGCAGACGTACAAAGAACGAAGGAGTCAACCGGGCTGTTGTAGATAAATTTGTTTCATACCGGTATAGACACATTATATGGTCAAATAAAAAGAATTTTTTCTTTCGTTCTTTTGTCATTGGTGCAAGTGAAACCATAGGTTTTGCTGCCTATTCTACTATTGCATCTATTGAGCCGTATTTCTCTACAAATTTCTTAATTTAACTTATCTTAATTTAATTTACATTTTTTTCTTCTTTATAAGCTTTTTTTTAAGTTTCTTTTAATTTTATTTTATAATTATTAATGTGTAGAAATTATTTGTTCGCTCCGCTTTAAATTCACATATTTTATTTTGTATTTGTTCACCTCTTCACCCGGAAGAGGTCGTTCTTAAGATCAATAAACGATCGATGGTGACATCGAAGAGTCAATCGTTAGTTCTCTGGTGTGAGTCGTAGTGCCCAATTTTTTACATCGTTTCTTGGTACGTTAACCAACCGATATATATTTTCTTCTTCATCTTTAACGATATTCATTTAGTTTTTATTATTTTTTTTAATCAATATAATTATATTTAATTATTCATCTTTTTCATTTATTTTTTCTTAAATTTTTTGGTGTGACCAGCACCTTCTTTTGAATCGCCGACTTATTCGTGCGAACAAATTAATGGTCCTTCGAGCCGGATTCATATCAATTTTATTTCATTTAATTATCTATTTAACCATTTACATCGCATTATCGCTATTATCCACGCGCTACGTGTTCATCTCATCACACGACCCGTTCGCATTCGCATTTTTTGCACACTTTCCACATCTGGCGTTCACATATTCTTGTCTTTTCAACATTTTCATTTTTGAAATTTAAATTTATTTATCTTGTTAATTGTTTATTTTCATCATCATGTCTGCCGATGAAAATATTGATAAACTCGTCTTGATCCGTGGTATATTTCTGAATAGATTGATGGAAACAATGGGCGTCGGCCGCAATTTAAAAGATCATCCAGACCAAGAATCAATTTTTATTGCTCCCGCTCTTGATTGTGACGATCCCTATAGCAAATTTAAGGAAATCCATAATGAAATTATTGGTTTAATTAAAGATGATGTTTTCGATACACACGATCAGGTACGTCGTCAAGCCGATTCCGCATATTATTCTATCAAGGCAATCTATTATGATATTAAAAATCGCAATGATGCGATCCAAAACGCCCACCTTAATATTACCGCTGCCTCTCCTAAATTAAACAAAATCACCCTTCCGGTTTTTTCCGGAGATTATAAAGCATGGCCCAGTTTTTACGACTTATTCAGAACGATGGTGCACGAAAACACTTCACTGTCAGATGTTGCTAAGTATCAATATTTATTGACGTCGTTGTCCGGAGAGCCGTTTAATCTTATCAAAGGGTTACCCATGACAGATGCCAATTATTCAATTGCATTCGAAACCTTAAAAAACCACTATCAGAACAAGAGACAATTAGCAACAATTTATTATAACGAGATACAGAACTTAACAATTAAACAAGATAACACATCAAAGGCTTTTCGATTGTTGACTGATACCTTTTCAGAAAATTTCGAAGGATTGAAGTCACTCGGATTTCCCGTAGATAAATGGGATTTTTTGTTGTTTAGTATTTTGCTCGAAAAATTTGATATGACTACAAAAACTCAGTTTGAGTTCGAACATCGCAATTTTCAGATACCCACATATCAACAATTGATGACCTTCCTTGAAAGCCATGCTAAAGCTCTGGACTCCGCTAAACTCACTACATCAAATTCCAAAGATGTGAAATTCGCTTCTAAGCTCAATCCATCAAGTTTTGCTACCGAAATAAAATTCAAACAAACTCATTTTGCGTGTTCGTTGTGTAATGATGATCATAATTTATGCAAATGTCCAAAATTTCATGATAAATCGCCAGAACAAAGATTTGAGCATGTCAATAAGCATAATCTTTGCAAAAATTGTCTGGGAGATCAACATTCAACAAGCAAATGCATCTCAAAAAATACTTGTCGAACCTGCAAAAGGCGCCATCATACGTTATTGCATTTAGACCGTCCAGAGGTTTCTCAAAACCAGTCATCTAAAAGTAATTCTATTCATTCAAATAACACCGTTGGCTCTGTTGTGAATACCATGCTCACCGTAGTTCTACCTGTAGCTGAATTGAAAATTTACAAAAAACTTTACAACTTACAAAAGGCATTCGATCAGTTATGATTGAAGGGTTGAACAACATGCAGTCAAATTGCAATAGCGGGTCCGTTGAATGTATTATTAAGCCATATGACAGCCATCATCCAATATTAAATTTTACAGCCGTTATATCTGAAAATATATGTTCCTATCAACCCAGAACGGCGATTGACATCTCTAGATACTCTCATCTTCGAGATTTAACAATTCCACGAAGCCAAACATCTCCAGACTCTATCGATCTTCTTTTGGGGGCAGAATTGGTTCCGCATATATTTACCGGAGATCGTCGTATACCCACATGGATACCACACGTATTCCAACATGGTACTCCAGTTTTATTGGATAACCGAGAAGACGGTTTTATTAAGGTTCTTGGTCTCCATTGGGATCCTCAAGATGATACATTTGGGTTTTCATACGTCCCTAGAGAAACAAATTGCACTAAAAGTTCAATTTTGTCAAACATTGCAAGAATATAATATGATCCCATCGGCTTTATCACGCCTTGTATTCTTGCTGCTAAGCGTCTGATGCAACAATTGTGGTTGGCAAGGGTGGACTGGGATGATGTACCATCTGACGACATTCAAAATCGTTGGCACCAGTTCAAACTTCAATTACCACAACTATCACAATTGAGGTTTACTCGGTTGATTATGCCATCCGATTATGAAGCAGTCGAACTCCATTTATTCTCCGATGCCTCATCTGTCGGCTACTGTGCGGTTGCGTATCTAAGATGTATTTTACCTAATAACACAATTAAAATAAGTTTTATTTCTGCTAATCTAGAGTAGCTCCATTGAAAACAACTTCATTGCCACGTCTAGAGCTGTGTGGTGCCGTACTTCTGGCTGATCTAGCAAAATTTGTATTATCCATCCTTACAACTGTCAGTAAACCAACAATATTCGCATGGTGCGACTCAATGGTCGTGTTAAATTGGCTAAATTGATCTCCACACAGATGGAAGACATTTGTGGCTAATAGAACAAGGAATTATACCAGGGCATCATTGGCATTACGTACCATCCTCGGAGAACCCTGCGGATCCAGGATCTAGAGGACTTCTTCCAATGGAGATGGTTCATTGTGAGTTGTGGTGGCATGGACCGGAATGGTTAGCACTATCACCTTCCCATTGGCCGTCGCAATCGTTCAACATATGCTCTGAAGAGGTCGCCGAGGAGGAAAACCAAAATACATTGGGAACTGTACTCAAAAAACCTCAGAATTTTCTACTTACATTGTTAAATCAATTTTCCAATTTGGGTAAGATAAAAAATATTATATCTTATGTCTTGCGATTTGTTTTAGGTTGTCGTAATACAGAGCAATTTTATTCTGTAACAATCACTGAACTTGAACAACAACGGGCTCTGCATCTTATTGCTCGACAGGTCCAAATAGAGCACTTTGGGGACTCATACAAAAATCTACAAACAAACAAACCCATTTCGAAGTCATATAGGAAGCTAGCACCATTTATTGATGACAATAAATTAATTCGAGTTGGTGGACGGCTTAAATTTGCAGACCTGCCTTATGATGCAAAGCATCCCATTTTATTACCCAGCAATTATCGATTGAGTGAACTCATTGTTGAGGATATCCATCGGAAACATCTGCATCTTGGATTTAAAACACTGTGCTCAATTATAAATAATCAATTTTGGATTCTTTCTCCAAGACACGTTGTAAATCGAGTTATCTCTCGTTGTATCCAATGTTTTAAGGTACGTCGCAAGTCATACAATCCATTGATGGCTGATTTGCCTGGGTTTCGCATCAATCAGATGAAGGCATGTTCTTCAGTGGGCATCGATTATGTCGGCCCTTTTACCACAATAACTAGAAGACATCGCGGAGCAAAATCATTCAAATCATACGTATGTGTATTTGTTTGTACTGTTACCAAAGCCATCCACTTAGAATTGGGTCACGTTTCGATACAACTTAGTGACTTTACCTGCAAAACGCTACAAAACTGAATGAAGTTGCTTTTTCCATCGCAATACTCTCAGACACGCATGATTAGCCCGGCTGAAGATGTTGTGGAACTCTTCACTGTCAATGAAAAGAGTAACTCAAACCAATCAATCAATAGTTTTCTGGTGGACTGGCGATGTTGCAGCCCTTTGAAATATGTTTATAAAAAAGAAGAACTTTTACCAGAGTTAGGTGGTGTAATCCAGACGTTCACTACGTGAGTCATAGGAACTTAAAAGTACCAATAAACTGCTTATATCTGCCATTTATAACATGAAAGTGAAAAAATGGGATGAAATGTGAGAAAATGTTAATATTTTTGTCGTGATAAGCTTTGCTGAAGGAATCAATGGCATTTTTAACATGCGGTTAAGATGGGATGTCATTGCCAACTAAGCATAAAGTACTGCCATAATTAAACGCGTATGTGCTGCTTCACACAATGCTCCAGCGACTTTGCAATCAGTTTTGCAGATTTTTTCAAAATAATCAAAGTTTTACATTATGTACATAGCAGGTTTAAAACTGAGTCAAAAGTTTTAGTGGTCATAATCGTATTAGAACTTTTAAACGTGTTTTTTAGCTGTTTTAATGATTAAATGTTATCAGCCTATTCGTAGATAACAACAAATTTGCCGTAATAATTTTTGTTTATTGAATTTTTTAACAACAGTCACTGTAGCATTATTATATTATATATTTCATCATTGATGGTATTCTAGTTCCCTTTTCTGCTTTCTTGTGTTAGTATCTCCTCCCTCGTCGTCGATCTACAAAACATTGATTTTAAGCAAATTGAATCAATACTTCAATTGTATATTACTTTTATTTCTTTTAGCCTTCCTCAAGCTTCGTGCGCTTTTGGTTGCAATCGCTCTAGATCTGAAGTACGCACGAGTCATAGGCAGACTTTCTGAAATAAATAAAATCTTCTCATTATGAATTCCCCATCTTAAAAGTACTCACCATCATCCATGCCGGATTTACAAACGATCTCATTATTTACACTTAGCTCAAGCATCGCCCAATCTTCAATACTTGATACCGGAAGCATAAGTTCATATACTAATAAGTCATCTTCCGGTCCTACATAATCTACTCGAAGCATTTCTCCAATAGGGTCCATTCCCAAAACCATCATTGTCACGTCTAGAATATTAGGTTCACTTTGGGGATCTTTCGCAACTCTTATTATTCCTTTCCAGAGATTGTCGTCTACTTGTTCATATTCGAACATTTCCGGACAAGGATTTCTGTAAGTTTCCATAAGCTCCGATATGTCTAAATCAGCGTTTCGGGCCTTCTTTCTTCTCATTGATCTCGAGTTACTTGGAATTATTTGAGAAAAAAACATGATTATAATCAGGAATAAAAGTGGAGCTGTTGCAATGTGATTATAGCGTGCCATTTTTGTCAAGTTGGGTAGATCTAAAACGTTTATAAAATATTATTTTACGACACAACATTATAAGTAAATAGTAAATATACTTCAAACTTTTCTTAAATAAAAAAATCGCAATTTTGTTAATGTTGGAATTACATCAATAATCGCGATTTTAGTTTATTTAACAATGAATAATTAATTTTAATCACGAACAATACAAGAGGTATTAATGTTATTTTTACGTCATTACGTTAACAATGATTATTGTGATAAAATATAGATTATAATTAAATCATTATTAAGTCATTAAATCATCACTTATTTACTTGATATTTTACCTAAAAAACTTCTGTCGGAAATATGATTCTACCACGATTATAGCCAACTGATGGTACCCTTCTAGTTTAGATATGAGTGTGTTTCCTAAAATTGTAACTAAACAATTCAGAGAATATCTTGACAATTTGGTGTCTTTCAACTGTAGAATAACCATCATATACCATACGAGCTGGTCACTGCCACGTTTTTTACTCCCTGCATATGACCAAAGATGAGCCGGATGATTTATTAAGTCAGATTGTACATTAGTTAAATAAGTATTATAATCTCTCAAGGTCAATATCTTAGATCTTCTAAGATTTAACAATAAGATAAGTTTTAACAAATCAGCTTCAGACCGACCAGCTTGATTATCCCGACTTACTTGAATGACGTAATTTTTCAGCCACACGTATTTATAAACCTTATTGCGACAAATCGCTTTAGTTGACTTCAACAGTCCAGCATAATGTATAGTAAGCAATCACGTAATCCACAGGATAGAACCACAGTTGGTGTCAGCCAACCAGTTGTTTCCGTTGTTTACGTGGACCTGTAATTTCTGAACCAGTTGTTAAGAGTGCTATTTTACATTTTCCTGTGTTGTTTGACAAACCAAAGAGGGTATCTTTGGTTTGTCGTAGGGTATCTTTACCTAATGGTATTAATAAAATTAGAATATCAAAAAGTGGGGTTCCGGCAATTTTTCAAAATTTTTTTATCTCTTTAGGTCCTGAGGTGTAAACGAAATTAAAGGTGGTACAAACGAGTACAAACGTTTCTCTATCGAATGGTACTAATAAAACCAAAATATCGTAAACTCGGGTTCCAGGTTCACAGAGCTCAAAAAGTGGTCTCTTTAGAAGAGCGGACCGTTGTTCTGGAGGAGCAACTGTCAAAACACACGTACCTTTTGGAGGAACATGAACAATATTCGCGTCGTAATAATTTACGAATTTTTACGATAATCCTTGTTTCTAAACAAGGATCATCGTAAAAAGGAAGCAAACAAATTAATGAAACAAAATGAAACAGTTAATTGAAAAAATCAACAAAAATTGTGAAAAAAGGATAAAAAAAGAAATTAACAAGTGAAACGGTGCTTTTCCGTGAAGCGTAAACAGTCGGTCTTTTACGGTTCACGGAAAAGCGTAAAAAATCGTATATTACGCTTTTTATTTCATTGGACCTGTTAGACCGAATGATAAGAAGCCCAGGCCTATTATTGTTAAATTCTGTCGAAGATCGCTACGTAACGATATTTATAGGGCCAAAGCGAAACTGAAAGGCTCTAGAATGATTATTCGTGAGGACTTAACTTATGATTTTGTTAACATAGTCAGGTCATCTTCTTGATTCTGATTATTATTTACTTTTTCTTCTCTTTGTTACCTTGTTAATTTACTCAAAAAGATTTCTTTGCACCACTACACGCCATGTGTTTCTTTTCGTTTTTACATGGCGTGTATATATAGATAACAGCTAAAATAATAAACAAGATATGTTTCTTAAAAATAAAGCTCCTGAAGATGATTTAATGTAACAATCGAAATCGGTAGAGCCGACAATTAAAAAAACCATCCATCTATAAATACACATAGTTTTATTTCAATTATATTAAAATTGAGATGGAAAGAATTAACCAAATAAATATTAATTTTATATTTGTTAGCGTCTAGCCGACGAGGGCGACAAAAAGGAAGATGTCCTTCAGTAATAATATGATGACGGACGGAATGTTTTATTGGAGAAGAGAAATTAGATGTAGAAATCAAATTTGGATAGTTCTTAATTAATTGGGTGTATCTCGTTTTAACAACAAACAGCTGTGGGGATGGAATAGATGAACAGGTTATGGAGCCGATAGAAATTAGTTTAGTTTTAGAATCAATTAATCGATGATTTTTAATATCAAAATGGGATAAAAAGTCTTCTCCAATGATTGGTCGAGAAACACTGCGATAGTAAAAACGAATGGAAAAACTGTCCTGAGGTTTAAATTAACTTTCAATAATTTTTTTCCATACGTTGGAATTGTTGATCCATTTGCAGCTGTTAAAAAGGTGTCTTTATCCCTTTTAAAATCCGCAAACGTATTTCTCGGAATTACCGAAATATCTACCCCAGTATCAATCAAAAAATTTAATTTATTTGAATGATAGAATATAAAAAGACGAAAAAGTTTAGCAGATGTCAAATCATTACTGTTTGAAGTTGAAACGTTTATTAGTTTTTTTGATTTTGTTTAGATGTAAATGATGCAAAATGAGTACACCAAGGACCCCCACAGTTTAATGCATTATTGTTATATTTATTGTGTTAAAATAACAAATGTTTTTGGGTCGACACCTAGAAGATGAACGATATCTAGCAGGACAGCGACCTCTATTGCGGTTTCTACAATTTGAACAGCTTGGGACAGGTTGACTGAAAAATCTTTGTGAATGGAACCAGAAAATATATTGTCATATATACAGGTGCCCGGAAATTGCATTCATATATTGAAAAGTGTGATTCTACATAAAAAATCATGAAGAAAAGTTCATATAAAGGTGTGTCCTAAAATGCTTCCTAAGGGAGGTAGAGCGCTTTGAAGAAGACGTTCAATATGAGGTTATTTCTCATTATTTCAAAAACTACTAGGGTTAGAAACACGAAATTTTGCATATCCAGCTAGTTTTACGGGGCGAATACGATAATCGAATAAAAAATTAGAAGGAATGTGCAGTTGCGGAAATAAGAGATAGGGGGCGCAATTTATTTCCCATAGTTTGTTTTGCTTTGATCTTTTCACTATTTTAACCGTTAGTCTACGACCACTCGTTTTCAAGATAAATAATACTAAGTAAAATACTGCACACAAACATGTGTATTAAACTATCACTAAAAATCTTANATTCAACTTTTATTTGAAACATTTTTTGAAAAACTCAATCATAATTCGGCTATGGACCGAGGCAACTTAGGTGGGACACCCCGTATAATTAAAGGTCGAGACCTAGAAGATGAACGATATCTAACAGGAGAGCGACCTCTATTGCTGTTTCTACAATTTGAACAGCTTGGGACAGGTTGACTGAAAAATCTTTGTGAATGGAACCAGAAAATATATTGTCATATATATAACAAGAAAATTTGATATTTTAAATAGTGTTTATCCACCCAGCCCTTTTCAACATAACCGCATCCTACTAAACCTACTAAAGGGAATATCGAAAAAATAAAATATGCCCCTTATTAGGAGCACACCATTCTACCACCTGTTCAAGTTCGAAATTTTTTGATCGGATAGTTTTTGAGAAAAAAGAAATCGTAAAGTGGACAAAATTTATCGCACCCTCAAAAATCTGGTGCTTTTTTCATTTAACTAACTCGCCATAAAAAGAAAACCGCCGAATCAAAATTTTTTAAATCACCTCGTAAAAACACAAATAGTCAAGGCAAGTTATTTGCGATACCTAAAAATCCAACTAATGAACGTTGTACCAAAACAGATAAAAATTCTAACATACAATATTATACAAACACAAACACTAATAACTACTATACACATAAAGACAAGATGAAACAAATTAATAAAGAACTAATCAATATCTTTGAAGTAACACCTAAAGATAAAACATTAACACGAAATCAATTAGCTACACAATGGGCTAAAGCTCAACTCACGTTTAACGTACAAAGCATGGACGTAATAACTTATACAAAAAACGGATACCTTTTAAAAACTAATGAAAACATTGAACAAACACAGAAACTTCTTGATATGCTATTGAGTGGAGGTATTATTGCAGAATATAAGAAAAGTCAACCATTCACTGAGTATATCAGTAGAAATACGGAAAACTCTTTCTCAGCCATTATTTGTAATCTAGAAATAGACATCGAAGATAATGATATAAGCACATACCTTAACAGAAAAATATCATTCATTGGTATTGTAAAAGAATTATTTCAAGACCTACAGACAAACCTACACGTAAAGTGAGAATAATAACGAACGATCACAAATCATACTAGACATTACTCAGGGAGGGAATTTATTTCATGTACAAACACTACGAAGTTATCGAAAGTAACGCGCCTCCACCTGCTCCAATTCCATGCAACAAATGTTCAGCTTTTACACATAAAACCGAAGACTGTAAGGAAAAGGTTAAATGCAACAAATGTCAGGGTGATCACAATACAGCCAAGTGCTCAACTAACAATCCAGAAAAATGTATAGGATGCGGGGAAATGGGCCATCAAGCATTGTCGTTCAGGTGCAAGAAACGTCCAACAAAACCTATAGAAGGCTTACCCACGATTCAATTGAAATCAGCAAACAAAAAAACTGAAGAGTTGGAGGAAAACATTATAAAACACTCCAGAATACACAACTCACTCACCATCCATGATTATATTAATGATACATANTAAAAAACTTTTCTCCATCACCTTTCATCCTTGAGTTATGATCAATTTTAATACCAAAAGTACTCAATTTTGATATTTCGATGATTTTCTCTTTTTAATCATTAGAAAATCATTATAACTAAACCAAATCTGTTTATGCGTAATGTCCTTTTAGTTCATAATAAACAATTTATTTCAAATAAACTTTTCTCCAACACCTTTAATTTTTGAGTTATCATTTATTTTAATACCAAAAGTACTCAATTTTGACATTTTGGTGATTTTTTCTTTATCACTAAAAAAATCATTATAACTAAACCAAATCTGTTTATAGATGATGTCTTTTTAGTTCATAATAAACAATTTATTTCAAAAAAACTTATCTCCATCACAATTAATTTTTGGATAATGATCGATTTTGTTAACAAAAGTACTCAATTTTGACATTATGGGGATTTTCTCTTTATCACTAGAACATCATTACATCTAAACAAAATCTGTTTATCAATAATATCTTTTTAGTTCATAATAAACAATTTATTCCTAAAAAATTTTTCGTCATCACCTTTCATTTTTGAGTTATGATCGATTTTAAAACCAAAAATTACATTTTGGGGATTTTCTCTTTATCACTAGAAAATTATTATGCCTAAATTAAATTTGTTTATGGATTATGTCTTTTTAGCTCATAATAAACAGTTTATTCCTCAAATTACGTACAATTTCACAGCCGACTACTAAATTTTCGATGATTTTCAGTAGCATTAACAAGATACGCGACTTTAGTTTTTTGAGTTTTTTATGAAAACGACAATGTTTTTTAAAAAATAGTAAGAGAAATTAAATTCCACATGAAATCAGGTAATAATGTATTAAATCCACAAAAAGATTAAAAAAATCTGCCAAAATTTAGGTAACCATCACCCTTAATCAACCCTTTGAAATGCCTCAATTGGTCTCAACTTGCTGCTACCAATTAATACCCTCGGTACACTCATAACGTAAACCAAATTTGGTTTTTTTAGCTTTATGTATTACGAAATTATTCAATGTTTTAAAAATTTAAGACCCAATTTTGAAGGCCTATAACTCCTCAGGGGTACAACTTGGTATAGTGATAAGTTACATTAAATCATCTTAATTTATTGTCCTCTACATGTCCCTGCTCTGTGTCGGTTCTTATGTGAATCACCCTGTATATAGTAACTTTTGCTTTGAATAATTCGGTGGTCGTTTTTGAGAGAGTTTTTGATATTCTCAACTTTTTATGGCATGATATACTTCTTCTTCTTGGTCTTCTTCTACCATGCATTTTCCCTTGGATCTCCGAAGCTAGTATTTGTAAGATATTCCACTTTTCTTCTCTTTATGGTGTTTGATGTGATAATTACATCAAGTAATTATTTATATTATAACAATATTATTTCTTTTATGGCGCTTTTTCAGCGAAAAAAAGTAACAAGATTAATTTGTATGTTTAGACTGGTTTCAACTTGATAATAATATTTATTTATTTATTTTCGTTTTTTTTATGGCAACCATAAAATATGCATAAATCTTTTATGAAAATAACGCATCAAATATACCCCTCTTCAGCGAAAAATTACTATTTATTTAAATGAAACATTTAAATTGTTTTTTCTTTTAACTTGTTCTATGTATGAACTATTTAAAAGAAAAGCAGGTTTCAGTCTGTCAACATTAATGAATTGTTCTCGATTTTCTTTAAAAATGCAAAAAGTTTTAGGAAATTTTTTAATAATTTTAAATGGCCCTTCATACCTTGCAGAGAGAGAAGATTTTTTGCCTTCTATCCGGACAAAAACAAAGTCTGATTTCTCTAGATCTTTATGTAAAAAAGGTTTATTAAGGGAATGATGACGCATCGTGGTTGGTCTCAAGTTTGTAAAATGATTTCGTAAACTGATCAGGAGTGGAGACGTATCAATTGAACTATGAGAACTTAAGAAAAATTCACCTGGGAGTCTCAACGGTTGACCACAAAGTAATTCAGCAGATGAACAACCTAAATCTTCTTTTATGGTTGAACGTAAACCAAGAAGGATAATAGGGAATTCATCTTTCCAATGAGTTGTATTCCCTCTAGCAATTAATGCGGTTTTTAAAGTTCTATGGAATCCTTCGACAATACCGTTGCTTTGAGACATTATGATCTGTGCAAATTTTAAATTGATAGCCTTCTAAGAAATGGCGAAAACGTTTACAATCATACAAGTTCACGATCATAAATTGAATATTTTAATTGGCTGGGGGAAAGTTTTTTTGAGAAATATGCAATTGGTTGTGAAATGTTGTTGTTCGATTCTTCTAACGTTGCTCCAATGGCATAATTGGTGGTAAGTATCAATTTGACAGACGGGTTAGGGTGATCTAAAATTGTAGCGTTAGCTAATGAAGATTTTGCCTTTTGAAAACTTTCTTCACATTCATTTGGCCAGGAAGAAATATTTTTTTGTTTAAGATTTTGATGTGATGTTGATAGAGAATGAAGAGGATCGAGTAGATGAGAAAAACTTGGAACGAACCTATGATAAAAATTTATCATGTCGATAAATCTTTGTAATTGTTTTAAAGTTTTTGGAATTGGGAAATCATTGATAACCGATATTCTTTCATTTGAAGGAAGAATTCCTTTTGAAGAGACAGTGTGACCTAAAAAATTTAATTGTAAAACTCCAAACTCGCATTTTGAGAGTTTAAGACTAATACCATATTGATCTACTCGATTAAATAGTTGTTTAAGATGATCTAAATGTTCATCTTCATCCTTGCACGCAACTAATATATCATCCAGATAAACGAAAATAAAGATCAAAGCTTTAGTCACTTCGTTGATGAACCTTTGGAATGTTTGAGCAGCATTGCGTAATCCAAAAGGCATCCGTAAAAATTCAAAGAGTCCAAAAGGTGTTGTAATTGCAGTTTTATAAATATCTTCTTCTGCGACTGGGATTTGGTGATAAGCTCTAATTAAATCAATTTTAGAGAAAATGGTACATCCATGAATTTGCAAGTTAAAATCTTGAATATGTGGTAAGGGATATCTATCTGGTATTGTAAGAACATTCAGTTATCTATAGTCACCACAAGGACGCCAGTCTGCAGAATCTTTTTTTACTAACCATGTTAAGAGCTGAAGTAACAGATGGTGCGGACGGTCGACAAATACCATATTCTACCATCTGTTCAAATTCTGGTTTAGCAATTTTATATTTGTTAGCGTCTAGCCGACGAGGGCGACAAAAAGGAAGATGTCCTTTAGTAATAATATGATGACGGACGGAATGTTTTATTGGAGAAGAGAAATTAGATGTAGAAATCAAATTTGGATAGTTCTTAATTAATTGGGTGTATTTCGTTTCAACAACAAACAGGACTGGACTTCCTATCCAATCACCCAGTTATGGTCGTGGGTGATTTTAATGTCCCATCTTATTCGTCTTCTGACGGCAGGGATCGTTTTGGACTTGCTCTCCAGAACTGTGAATCGTTCTGCAACTTTAGTCAACTTAATGCAGTGCTCAACCACAACAACCGATTACTGGATCTAGTTTTTTGTAATTTCTCGTGTACTGTCATACGTAATTTCGATCCTATAGTGAACGAGGATCGTCATCATCCCGCACTTCGGGCTACATTTTCTTGCTTGGACTCAACACCTGATTTTGAAGCCTCCAATGATGCCCCAAGTTATAATTTTAGAAGAGCGAATTTCCCACTGCTTTATGAATTACTTTGNCAGTACAAATATGCTATAATTATTGGAGATTTTAACATCAACAAAAGAAAGAAGAAACAAATGAATAGCTTTATTGAATCATCTAATTTCATTAAAAGACATACTGAACCTACTTTTATAATGTCAGGGAATAATGATAGAACTCCAGATGTGATTCTACATACAAGTAATTTAAAAAACATTATTGAACAAGTTGAAATAACCGGAGATTTGGGTTTTGATGACTTAGAGATTACATTCTCTATTCTTAGTAATATTCTGCCATTAGAAACTACGAAAAACATCAAATACGATATTAGAAGAACAAATGTAGAAGAGTTGAATAAAGATTTAGAAAGTTTTATAGACGAACACTTTGGTTGAACTTTTGGACATATTGGACTAAAGTTAAACGCATAACCAAGTACAAAAGATCAGTATCTATTCCTACGTTAGTATACAACAATTCCTTGTATCATACAGATAGTGAAAAATCTGAAGCTTTTGCAGAACATTTTAAAACCGCGTTTACACCTTGTAATAACCCCTTATTTGACAAAGTCCATGAAAAAATGGTAAAAGAGTGGTATAACAGTTTTAATGCGCTGAAAGAGTAGTAAACCAAGAACCAATATCTGATATAGAGGAAGAGAAATACACACAGCATTTGTATAAAGGTAAGAGCACGTCTCCCGGTTACGATTTAACAACAAAGTGTTTACTACGGAAACTTAACAATAAAATACACACGTTTATAATTAAGATGTATAACTACTGTATACAGAATGGGATATTCCCAGCGGCATGGAAGCAAAGCATAGTCACGGTGATCCCCAAACCCGGTTTAGAACACTGCCAACCCAAGAACTATAGACCGATCAATCTACTACCACTACTGGGTAAGATTTTAGAAGACATTGTTAAAGATCGACTTGATAAAGTAATGGGCAGTAATATTCCTCGATTTCAATTTGGGTTTAAATCTAAAAATTCTACTATACACCCTCTATCAATTTTCATAAACAATATACAAATATCACACTTAACAAAGAACAGATCTGCAGCACTGTTATTGGATATCAACAAAGCCTTTGATTCAGTATGGCATCAGGGATTAATCTATAAATTACATGAAATGCGTGCTCCCTTACATTTAATGAGAATAGTAGAAAACTTTTTGATTGACAGGCAAACAAGAGTTAGGATCAATGGTTAATTATCTAAATCGTTTACTCCATTACAAGGTGTTCCACTAGGTTCGCCAATCTCACCTTTCCTGTATAACATCTATTGTGCAGATATCCATGGTCCAGCCGATAGAGAAATAGTACTATATCAATACATACTACAGTTTGCCGATGATACTGTCCTAGTATCACACGACAATAACCTAGAGAAAACGATCAACAAGCTCCAAAATATGTGTAATATTATGATTAAATGGTTTTATAAATGGACACTTAATCCAAACCCAACTAAATTTCAATTATTTATTCCACATCACAGAATAGTGGAAACGTCTCCAATTATCAAGATGGATACGGTTGACATAAAACCATTACAGAACGTTAAGTACCTAGGAATGAACATCGACTCCACATTAAACATGATTGCACACTACAGGAAGGTACAGGCGGAAATGTCTAAACGGGCGAAATATTTTAGATCTCTAAGTTATAAAGACAAAGGTATAAACACGAAGACAGCGATGCAAATATATAAGAGCATATGTAGACCATTGATCGAATATGGCAATATTGTATCAATGAATCCATCCAGAAAAACGGGCGACATAATTGACAAAGCGGAAAGAAAATGCTTGAGGATTATCTCTAAGATTAGACACCCAAACAACCCATTACACAACGTAAGAAACAAGACCTTATACGAAATGACTGGTATTGAACCTATAAGACTAAGACTGGAAGAATTTTTTAGACAACAGAAACAATTATGAAAAAATACATAAATTATGTTTAAAGAGACAAGCAGCACAGATGGAAGTTGATCAGAGGAAGACAATATCGGAACTTTTTCATAAATACTTAGCTGATAATGAATAATAATATTGTTAAAATTTTACGCGTGTGAAGTTGAAAAACGATTTTCCAGGAATATAAGAAATGGTTAGGAAAATTTTCTTTTTGAATCTGAAGTAAAAGTGCACCAGGAATACGATGCCGTTGAAATTAGATGCATTAAAAACCCCGAACGAGCCGAATTTTGCGAAAGTTTGAAGAAAATCGATTTTCCCGGAAAATAAGAAATGGTTAGGAAAATTTTCTATTCGAATCTGAAGCAAGAGGCCACCAGGAATACGATGCCGTTGAAATTAGATCGATTGAATACCCCGATCACACATTTTTTTCAGTTTAAAATCTATGGCTGAAATCTATGGCCAACTTCACACGCGTTAAAATTTTTTGTTGTAATTATAGCCAGCGGAAAGACAATTAGGTCGATAGCTGAAATAAAGATTTATTTCTCTCTAATAAAAACAATAAATCATTTAATATTTTAACAAAATAAAAAACTTTTTGTAACTAACAAGAATTGTTCTTTATAATTCATTTTAGCCATCTGCAAAATTGATATAGTANTGCAAAATACCTTGTTTGAACTGATGGAAGAAGTGCCGTATCAAACACGAAGGGAAATGTGGTTTATGCATGATGGGGCTCCTCCTCATTTCAGCGTTCAAGTACGGCAATATTTAAATGAAACCTACCGTGAAAGATGGATAGGTCGAGGAGCGCCCGTAGCATGGCCTACACGTTCGCCAGACTTAAATCCCATAGACTTCTTTCTCTGGGGTTATCTTAAATATTTAGTGTATGCAACACCAGCTAACAATGTCGAAGAGCTAGAACAACGTGTAAGGGACGGTTGTAACACTATTCGAAACAAACAAGGTTTCTTTAATTTCATTAATTAAACGAGTGAGATGTTGCATTGACATCAATGGTGGAATTTTTTAACAATTCTTATAACTTTTTTTGTTGTTATTTATTAAAAATTTAAGTGCCCTTTGTTAATGTTTTAAGTTAAACTTTTTATTTTTGTTAAATTGTTAATATGTTTTGTTTAGATTGTTTTTTTAAGGTTTTGGTAAAATTTTAAGTTATTATAAAAAATTAGTAATAATCATCTTTTGAATCATTTTGATAAAATTAACCATGAAAAAAATTTTTTTGACAATGTACGAAGTAATTTTTTATCACCCATTCAAGATTTTTGTGATAGTTTAATACACATGTTTGTGTGCAGTATTTTACTTAGTGTTATTTATCTTGAAAATGAGTGGTCGTAGACCATTTTATAAGCAGAACATTTTTTATGTATTTTTTTACGTAGATTCTAATTTTGAGGTTAAAATAGTGAAAAGATCAAAGCAAAAAAAAATATGGGAAATAAATTGCGCCCCCTATCCCTTATTTTCGCAACTGCACATTCCTTCTAATTTTTTATTCGATTATCATATTCGCCCCGTAAAAATAGCTGGATATGCAAAATTTCGTGTTTCTAACCCTAGTAGTTTTTGAAATAATGAGAAATAACCTCATATTGAACGTCTTCTTCAAAGCGCTCTACATCCCTTAGGAAGCATTTTCGGACACACCTTTATATGAACTTTTCTTCATGATTTTTTATGTAGAATCACACCTTTAGATTAGCAATTAATAATAACGCAATTTCCGGACACCCTGTATAACAAGAAAACTTGATATTTTAAATACGAAAATAACGTCACAGTGTTTATCCACCCAGCCCTTTTCAACATAACCGCATCCTACTAAGTAGGTTTAAATGAAATATCGAAAAAATAAAATATGCCCCTTATTAGGAGCACATCATTCTACCACCTGTTCAAGTTCGAAAGTTTTTGATCGGATAGTTTTTGAGAAAAAAAAGTCGTAAAGTGGACAAAATTTATCGCACCCTCAAAACAACTGCAAGCACCCTCAACTGGTCCTTTTTTCATTTAACTCGCGATAAAAAGAAAACCGCCGAACCAATTTTTTTTAAATCCACATATGTTACGTAGAAGTGTTTAGTGATTACAACAAACTTTACCGCAATTTTTTTCATTAAGCGGTTGCGAAGATGTAGATTTCTAAAGCGCTTTAATTAAATTATTATTAATTTGTCGTAATAATAAATTATAAAAATAACAAAAACAATAAATCATTTAATATTTTAACAAAATAAAAAACATTTTGTAACTAACAAGAAGTGTTTTTTATAATTCATTTTGGCCATCTGCAAAATTAATATTTTATTCTCCAGACTCTCTAGGGAAATAACCGATGTTAACATGTCAAAATTTGATATCTATTAATAATTGAATCCATTTCTCTTCTATATAACTCAATTATCTTGTCTTTGTGAATTAATCCTTATTCATACTTCAATCAAAAATGACTAAAGAAAAAAAGGATATTAAAAGATTAGCTGTTGGTAAGTTTTAATCTTTATACTCAACACAACCCATTAATTTCAATTTCGTTTTAGAATTCACCAAACATATTAATCAGGATGAAGCTAAAGCAGGAATATTCGCCCCAAAAATTCTTTTGGAAACCTTGTGTTTATGGCCGGATTCAACGAGCCTAAAAATTCGTTTCGCAAATTATTTTGTTTTTTTTAATCTATTCGTTATTGAGTGTTTTCATACTTATTACGCTATGTTAAATTACTCTGAAAATGCCGTAAGCTCTATGACAACATTGATAACCGTCACAACCACTTTAGAATCTCTTGTAAGAATTTATTGTTTGATGTTTAAAAAAGACATCATCAACGATATTTTGTATAAAATTTGGAAACATTTTTGGGCTGTTAATATAACAAATCCGCGTACCCAACTCAATATCAAAGAAAAAGTTTTCACGAGTACTTTTTTAGCGGGAATTTTCTTTTTGTGCTCCGTCCTTTGCAATCTGCAAATTACGGGAATACCATTTATTAGGCAGCATTCGTTAATATTAAATTCAGAATATCCTTATATCAGTTGGAATCAAACTTACGTATATGAAATTTTATATACATGGCAATACCTTTTCGATTGGTATATTTTATTGTCAGTGTGTAGTTTCGATTTACTTTTTTTCCCTTTGGTAATGATCTGCGCGATGCAATTTTGTGTAATACAAGATGTGTTTCTAAATATTTTCACTGAATCTTCCGTGAGACAGAGAAAATTGATTTTTGAAAAAGAAAATATTTCCGATAAGGGATTGGTATTGAAATGTTTGGAACAACACAAATTATTATTAAAGTAATAAGACAAAATTTGTTTTTAAACTATATTTTTGCTCATTTTTTTTTTTTAGATTATGTACAAACTTGGAAAATTCGTTCAACATCGTCATTTTAATTCAATACATGACGAGTACAATGTCGATTTGTTCGAGTGCTTTAGTTTTGGTAATTCTCTAATATTTTATAACATTATTTATTTTCTTTTTGCATTATTTTATAGAGATTAGATAGAAACCAATTCTCAAAAATGATAATGTATTCGGTTGCCCATCTCATCCAGTTGTTCTGTTACTGTTTCGTTGGACAAGAACTAACATATCAAAGCACACTTTTATCTGATAAAATTTTTAGTTGCAATTGGTGTTCACGTTTCGATCAAGATTTTCGTAAAACGATGGTTATGATGATACAAAGAAGNTGAGAACGAATTAAAGAACATACAACAGGCCTTTTAAAGATTATGCATAAAAATCTTGCCATGGTACACGTCCTGCAGTTGCAAAATATTCTGCAAACTGTTGTCTATTCTCTTTCGTCACGGATGAGGTCTTACGGGCAACTTTTCTTATGGGGATGAGTGATGATGTTGTTCCGCTGTCTTGCCTCCAGCTACCATTTGCAAGTACTCCCTTAACTTCAGAGTCTAAACTTCCTTGGTGTGTGTAGATATAGCGAGAGGATTTACTTTTTCTTAAATAATTATGCAAATGAACACAAGCTAACACAATTTTTTGAACTTTTTGTGGTTCTAGCAAAATCGGCTTTCTCAAAACTCTAACGACTGCTGTTATAATACCGAATACGTTTTCGACTATCCTTCTAGCCTTTGACAATCGATAATTGTATATTCGCTCCATAGAGCCTTTCTCATTAACACCAGGGTATGGTTTCAAAATATGGTTGTGCAGAGGAAATGCATCATCTGCAACAAATACGAAAGGTAGTGATAGGTCGGTATTTGGTAAAACATTGTTTGCAGGTAAATGTAGAGTGCCTTCTTGCAACTTTTTGAAAAATGATGTATTTCTTATAACACCGCCATCTGATATTCTTCCCTGGCACCCAACATCAGCAAAAGTAAAGCAATAATCTGCGTCAACAACAGCCATTAAAACTATACTAAAGGTACTTTTATAATTATAAAATTCACTTCCACTCTTTCTTGGTGCTTGTATTACTACATGTTTACCACCTAGAGCGCCGACACAATTAGGAAAATTCCATAATTCCTCAAACTGCTTTGCAATATGCAACCAATCTTCTTCAGTTTATGGCAACTGTAAAAAACAAATCGAATCATTTAGGTACACATGCCTTTTGTATTGCAGATAAATGCGGTGGTGGATAATACACGACAAGTAAGCGACAGTGAAGAAACAACAAACAATGATGCAGAGCAAATTGGCACCGGTGCTACTGCTGAAGAGAAGGCTAAGGAGCCAATTTTTGCAGAAACGGCTAAACGGCGTAAACTATTTGTAGCTCCGAAAAGCACCCCCAAAAAATCAAAAGAAGATCCCCGAGTGACTGAGGCATATTCCGTGCTGTCCAGTTTAAAACAAAAAATGTTTGAAAACCCTAGGGACGACTGTTGTGTGTATGGCGAACATATAGCTTTAAAGCTACGCAGTTATGATACCACGACTCGCGCAAATGTACAGCACCACATGAACAATATCCTTTTTAATGCGGATATGGGGCAATACGCCCAATTTTATCACCACCAGAGGTCATCTCCTGCGTCATCTTATGAAGTACTCTCCCAAAGCACCACACCTTCTCCTGCTCCCTCAGTGCCTTCAGAGAGGAATTTGCAAGGTCAAATTCCAATCGAGATGGAATAATGTTTCCAACAGAGGAAACTTATGGAAGTACACTTTCAACTTTTTTTTCAAATTACGATAATAATTAAATTGATTGATTAAATTGACAAAGTGTTTCACTTACCTTTACATTATCTTGTAATACCTCAACAATAGCGTTACAAACTTCTGGTACTATTTTTGATATAGCCTGTTTAGATATCTTANAATCTCTCTAGACCATGTACGAGACCTAAAAAGTTTTGCATGAAGATAGAAATACTTCGGTATTTTTGAGACCATTTTGTTTCGCACAGAGCTAGTATATTTGGAGCGTATTTTCTCCTTAAAACGGATTCTCAAACAAAAGTTATGAAGTCTTTTATAGTGGACACTGTGTTACGAACTTCAGCGACGCGATTTAGATCATTCACCACTAGATTTAACCTATGGCTTGCACAATTAAAGAACAGGGCCTTCCTATACTTTTCCCTTATTATCTTTTGTACTTCACCAACTTTGCCGGCCATTGTCGCACACCGGTTTTATCCTTGCCCAACACATTTTTGTGGGTCTAATTCTCCTCTTTGTGAAAACTTGTCGATTGTTTCAGCTATGGTTCTTGCAACCATAGATTCTAATTTTTCGAATCCGAGAAATTCTTCGCGTATCGTCAGTTTTTCTTCATTGAAAAATCTCAGTCCTAAAGACAGTTGTTCGCTTCCTGATATATCCGCTACCTCGTCTACTAATATAGAATAAACGAACGATTTTTTAGCGGCTTTTAGTGTAAGACTTTTTACAACATTACCACACAAATTTATAAGTTCATTTTGTATTTGTGGCGACATACCGATTGGTAACTTTAATTTTAGGAGATACACCCAACACGGACGTACGTATAAGTATACGTGTGTGTGTATATTCGGTGTCGTTAAGTGGGGGATAAACAAGCGTAGGGGTAATGCACAAATTGAATCGTTCATAGATTGTTGAGAGGCGAAGTNTGTTTTTTATAATTCATTTTGGCCATCTGCAAAATTAATATTTTATTCTCCAGACTCTCTAGGGAAATAACCGATGTTAACATGTCAAAATTTGATATCTATTAATAATTGAATCCATTTCTCTTTTATATAACTCAATTATCTTGTCTTTGTGAATTAATCCTTATTCATACTTCAATCAAAAATGACTAAAGAAAAAAAGGATATTAAAAGATTAGCTGTTGGTAAGTTTTAATCTTTATACTCAACACAACCCATTAATTTCAATTTCGTTTTAGAATTCACCAAACATATTAATCAGGATGAAGCTAAAGCAGGAATATTCGCCCCAAAAATTCTTTTGGAAACGTTGTGTTTATGGCCGGATTCAACGAGCCTAAAAATTCGTTTCGCAAATTATTTTGTTTTTTTTAATCTATTCGTTATTGAGTGTTTTCATACTTATTACGCTATGTTAAATTACTCTGAAAATGCCGTAAGCTCTATGACAACATTGATAACCGTCACAACCACTTTAGAATCTCTTGTAAGAATTTATTGTTTGATGTTTAAAAAAGACATCATCAACGATATTTTGTATAAAATTTGGAAACATTTTTGGGCTGTTAATATAACAAATCCGCGTACCCAACTCAATATCAAAGAAAAAGTTTTCACGAGTACGTTTTTAGCGGGAATTTTCTTTTTGTGCTCCGTCCTTTGCAATCTGCAAATTACGGGAATACCATTTATTAGGCAGCATTCGTTAATATTAAATTCAGAATATCCTTATATCAGTTGGAATCAAACTTACGTATATGAAATTTTATATACATGGCAATACCTTTTCGATTGGTATATTTTATTGTCAGTGTGTAGTTTCGATTTACTTTTTTTCCCTTTGGTAATGATCTGCGCGATGCAATTTTGTGTAATACAAGATGTGTTTCAAAATATTTTCACTGAATCTTCCGTGAGACAGAGAAAATTGATTTTTGAAAAAGAAAATATTTCCGATAAGGGATTGGTATTGAAATGTTTGGAACAACACAAATTATTATTAAAGTAATAAGACAAAATTTGTTTTTAAACTATATTTTTGCTCATTTTTTTTTTTTAGATTATGTACAAACTTGGAAAATTCGTTCAACATCGTCATTTTAATTCAATACATGACGAGTACAATGTCGATTTGTTCGAGTGCTTTAGTTTTGGTAATTCTCTAATATTTTATAACATTATTTATTTTCTTTTTGCATTATTTTATAGAGATTAGATAGAAACCAATTCTCAAAAATGATAATGTATTCGGTTGCCCATCTCATCCAGTTGTTCTGTTACTGTTTCGTTGGACAAGAACTAACATATCAAAGCACACTTTTATCTGATAAAATTTTTAGTTGCAATTGGTGTTCACGTTTCGATCAAGATTTTCGTAAAACGATGATTATGATGATACAAAGAAGTCATCGCCAGTGTGTTTTAACAGCTGTCGGTGTAACAAATTTGGATTTCGCGGGGTTTATAAAAGTTTTGAGAATATCTTTCTCATTTTATACACTTTTTGATTCGTTAATGACTCGAAGAGGACTTTAAGGATTACTTTATGATGACACTCATCCTGTATACAGATTTCAAGTTACTATAAAGCCTATTTTAGTAACATTTGATTACTACAGATTGATTAATACAGCGTTAATTTTGATTCTTCTTAAGTCATGTTTATACCAGTTACTTAAGAATTTGGAAAATTTGGTCTCTAAAATAATTTATGAGAATAAATAATTCTCATATCTTTATACAGAATAATTTTTCTTATTTATCCAATAAGTGAATTGATTCGAAGTTGAATAAAGTGTTAAAAAGAGAATATTTTGTTTAGTTTTTTTTTGTCATTCTAGAAAAATTATTAATTAGAACTGAAGACATTAGAAATATGTGGATATTATAAGGATCCTAATAAGGATGATAAGATGATTTAAGAAACTGTAAATTAGACAGATGAAGAATTAGCGATGGATACAGCGTGAATTAGAGCAAAAAGAAAAAAGAAGAATGGATTCCTCCATAGCACCACCGACAAAAGAACAAAATTTTGTAAATAAACACTTTAAATAAAGCAGGAGAGCTCCTCCACCCCATTCCGTCTCCCCCACTCCATGCCACCCTCCCTCAAGTCGTCCCACCTCAGTATATGATGATTTGTCTCTCAATCATCCCCAAACAATCTACACATTCTCTTCATTCCCGCACATAAATCCCGCAACCATATCTTTTTATTTCTCTCTTCCCTCCTCCATCAAATAGTCTGCAATTTCTGTCATTAAGACACAGCCTTCTACTGTGTTGACTCTTAATATTGTCCTACCCTACTGTGATATAACATTCCACTCTTTTTTGTAGTCCATACTTTGCCATCTCAGACTTAATCTCCCTTCAACACCCTCTCAAAATCTTAAAGTCGCTTTTCCACTCCACCCTCATCTTCTTCAGCTTTAACTCCTCTCGTACTACATATCCCGGACTGTCTCTGCTCAACCCCAAGACCCACCTTCAATATCTCTCCTTAATTTCTCCACCATCTTGTGCTCCTTCCAACCACACTCTTGATCAATCCATCAAACATTCTTTTCCCCCAGCTTGATATCTGCCCAAATAATCTGCTTGCTTTTCAAATTATCTACCTAAGATGAGTCCTCACCCCATTATCCGTTCCAAAGATAAAACCCATGTACGGAACCTCCCTTAGCTCCTCCACCGCTAACCTTTCATTCCCATTTCTCACTTTTTCATTTCCCGCCCCGGCAGATTTTTATAATTTTCGATTTTTTAAACATTCACCTCCAAATCCTAACCATCAAAGTATGTCCCATCATCCGTTTCAATTCTTTAGAATCTGTTGCCACAGCAAACAAACTAGCACTTATTGGGCACCCTTGTCTCAACTCTCTATTCGTATAAAATCGTTTACTCATTTCTCCATTCACCTCCACACTTGACACAGTCTCCGTGAATATCTGTTCCATCTTCTCTAATAGATATCGCTTTTCCTTCCCTTCCTCCACACAATTACTTCCTTCCTTTTCATTCCGTGCATTAAAGTTCTCCCGGATTACCAGATATCCTTCTCACATCCTGAGTCATAGCTTCAAGCTTTGGTTTGGTCTTCCCCATCTCTTTGCTATATACCGTAATTATCTCCGCTTTATCTCCATCCATCTTCACTTCTCTCTTTATTACATCCTTGCTATCGGTAACACTACCTCTTCTTTGATCCTCGTCATGATTCTTTCTGTCATCAGTCTTTTTTCCCCTATTCTGTGCACACTGAGAGTGTCATGGGCGTAGTCAAAATTTGGTCTAGGGGGGCGGGCGAATTAGAGTTAACATCTTGGAGACTTGCCGGACCGGGGGAGGGTGAGGGGGTTTCAAAAATTGAAGAGTTAATTTAACAACACATACTTTATTTATAACATTAATCGCCTAGAATTTTCAGAAAATGTTTCTATGACTTCTAACTCGATTTCATTCTTTTTTTCCGACAGAAGATTTTTATGCACACTCATTAAACGTAGTCCATTTAAACGGTTTTCCCCCATCGTTGATCTTAACTATGTTTTGACACGTCTTAATGTGCTAAATGATCTTTCTATTGTACTTGTGGAACAAGGCTGCGCTATTGAGATCATTAAAGTATTTTTTATGCCGGGAAAGAATATATTCGCTTCTTTAATCACTTCAACCATTTCCAGATCTTTTAAGATCTGTCTATCAAGGTTTTTTCAGCCCACGCATGATACCACAATTCAGTTTCAGACTGAAGCTCTTTCAGGTCGTACAATTCAGCAATAGATTTTGCTCTTTGTTTAAAATTTTCAAATTTAGCGTAAGATAAGGATGTAGGGATAATATAGAAAAGGCCGGTACGTTTTCTACAGAAAATCTGTTCTTCAACGCTGACGTTAAAGAGTCCAGGTATGGAATAAGTATCGTACGTTTCCAATACTCAGCAGGTGAATCTGCAGGAGTGTTTGAACGATGCTGCTGGTGCTTTACTATTCTGGATGGATGAAGTTCTATTTGTACTTCCTCCACAATCCTATTGGCAGAAGCATCCGTAGTTTGGCGATGAACTTTCACTACATCAATAATTTTCTTAATGTGGTTAGTACATTGAAGGAGATCTAAACCCTTTGACTGGAAAACATTTGCAACAGGTTTCAGTAAAGCAGAGTACTTAGATATAATGCAGGTGGAGATAATAAATACAGGTTTCGTTTCAGCACAATGCAGCTGAACGGCTGTCTTTCTGGTAGCAGGGTTTCCTTCCTCTGCGAGTCTCTCTAGACCATGTAGGAGACCTAAGAAGTTTTGCATGAAGATGGAAATACTTCGGTATTTTTGAGACCATCTTGTTATAATCTAATATCTCTAATATCTCTCTTGTTTAATATAATAATAATAATAATAATTTATTGAGCCAAATTAGAAAAAAACAAAATATAATAATAAGGAAAAATACAATAATATTAAACTTAAATTATAGCTCAAAGGGTGCAAGGGCAGAAAAGGCAAAACAATGCCACTGATTTTACTTGCACCTGATGAGAACAGCAGCAGAAAATAAAATAAAAGTTAAATCAAATCAAAACTGAGCAGTATCAATGAAAATGAGATAATAAAAATAAAAATAAAAACAAATAGTTAGGATTATTAAATTACCAAAAAAATCAAAAGCAACATTATATCAATTATCACAAAAACCGATCAAACACCCTCCCGCGCAAAACAATATCTAATTATAATTTAAATTTTAAATTAAGATACCATTAATAATTATAGAAACAAAATTAGTAAGTACGTAATTACGCATTGAAAGATTAAAATAAAACATAATAAAATAAATACCTTTAGTCTTAAAAAATTTCCTTATGTCCATTTTAACACAGCACTACGACTAGGTTATAACTTCAGCAGAACCGTTTCTAGTGGTTTACATGTTTATGATTTCTGTCGACTAACCAGAATAAAGTTATGAAGGTCTAGTTAGTCTTCTCGGCAACAGATGTCGTCGTTGGTATAAAGGCCTAGTCAATCCTCTCGACAAACCAATGTCACGCATGAATCATGGTGCAGTCTATTTGTAATTAAGAGTTTATTTTTTTGTAAAAAAAGTGTAATTATTTCAGAGATTTAGGGGGGGGGGGGGGCATGGCCGCTCCCTGGCCGTCTCTGGCTTCGCCCATGGAAGATGTCATTCATAACCCTCTAGCAACCCATATTTAATTCTATCCCACTCCACTTTATCTATCCATATCTCCAGCAGTCCACTCAAACTTTTGTAAGCATTCCCAAAAGTACTTCCCCCCTCTATTGCAATATCCCGCCATAGATATTTACATACTGGTGTTTAACAACGAAGAAGACGTTGTCTGCGAAATAAAAGAGATACTGGTATTTAAAATCAAGATAGAACCAATTAAGATAACAAAACTAATACCACAGTAGCAAGCAAGCAAGTCTAAAAGTCCTTGACATAGAAAAAATAGACTCTTAGTCTTATAAGCGAAACTCATTTCACAAAAGAATCCTACTTAAATTCAAAGACTTCAAAGTTTATCATACCACTCATCCAGATAACTCTGCTAGAGGACTGTGCCTCCTCCGCTATAACCAAAGAAAATATGTCTCATTATGAAGAACTAGGGAATAATACACCAAAAATGTAAGCTGCTATGATTAATGTAAGATGAAAAAACTATCAGTTTATAGTAGCGGCAGTTACTGCCCACAAAGGCACCCATTGAAAAGAGACCGATATCTCGAATTTCTGAAGAAACAAGGTTATAAATTTATCATTGGTGGTGCCTTCAATGCTAAGAACATAGCTTTATGGCCAAGATTGACCACGATAAAAGGCAGAGAACTCTACGAAGCTATAAAAGGGTATAAATGAGTATTGTCTACTAGAAAGCCAACATATTAGCCGAGAGACCACAATAAAATACCAAACTTGATAGATTTTTACACCGTCAAAAACATCTTCGCAGATTAATTACAAATAAAAGGAGAGTGGGTTATGGACTCAGACCACTTTTCAATTATTCTAACTCTTAATCGTTATACAGAAAGCCGCTGNACGAATTGTTTTTATTTTTAGAATTAAGAATTTGCTTTGTCTTATTTGAATTTCATTTATTATATTAGTTATTATTTTTATAATATTTCTTATCATTGAACGATGTCAAACGACTGACTGCTCTCCGATATACTACTCTTGCGATTCCCCTCCCACAAACATACTCCGCGCGCATATGCACACACACAAGTATACTTATACGTACGTCCGTGTTGGGTGTATCTCCTAAAATTAAAGTTACCAATCGGTATAGGTAACGTTTTTTTTTTACCTTCTATCTGTCGTTTTAGGTCTACGTCGCCACTATCAATTCTGAAATGAATTGAGTCTTCAAAAACTCCTTCGTTTTGTACTTTGCCTCTTAATGGTAAGTCATGAATTCCACAAAATATTATGGTTGATATGATTGACGATAAAATTTTTCGATTTTCCGCTGTTAATTTTTAGTGTGCTGATATTAGTTGGACATCTATAGGAGCTTCCTCCATGAAGGATTTTACTGCTTTGACTGCTACCAAATGCCATCGACTTGCAATATGGTTCTTACCATATTTATGCATATGCTTATATCGAATAAAAGGGCGTACAGCGAAAGAACCTTGGACTCCCTGAACCGAAGTAAAAGGAAGCATCACACAGTATAAACACAAAGCTCCCTTTAAGTGCTTTGAACATACCAGCCATGGTGAATATTTCTCAAGCCAACTGTACTGAAATTTTCTCTTCAGATGTGTGACATCTTCGGGAAAGCTGTAATTTTGTGGAAGTTTCCGACAGCGTTTCAAAACTTCCATTTTTTCTGCTGTAATCATAAGCGAAGTTTTTCCAGCCATTTGCCGACGTCATTATCGCAGCTCTCTTCTTGAACAGTGTTTTGAATTGTCGACGAGGAAGGCCTTGGCTAAGGTTCAGGGTTTGGTAAGGGATCCTTTGCCTTCTCCTCATCACTTTCACCTTCATTTTCCGATCTCTTCCTTTTCTAGATAGCTAAAAGCGACAAACATCAACCTACAAGCTACAGGCTATAGGTATAGGCATATACCTGAATAGGTAGAAAGAATTTGCAATACCTTTAGTCTTAAAAAATTTCCTTATGTCCATTTTAATACAGCACTACGACTAGGCTATAACTTCAGCAGAAACGTTTCTAGTGGTTTATATGTTTATGATTTCCTGCCTAGACAGTCCTCTCGACAAACCGACGTCGCGCATGGACCGTGGTGCAGTCAATTTGTAATTAAGAGTTTATTTTTTTGTAAGAAAGTGTAATTATTTCAGAGATTTAGGAGAGGGGGGGCTGGTCACTCCCTGGCTTCGCCCATGAAGGGTGTCATTCATAACCCTCTAGCAACCCTTATTTAATTCTATCCCACTCCACTTTATCTATCCATATTTCCAGCAGTCCACTCAAACTTTTGTAAGCATTCCCAAAAGTACTTCCCCCCCTCTATTGCAATATCCCGCCATAGATATTTACATACTGGNCTTAATTTCACTGTACCTAGACTCAACGTCAGATCATCGCGGTTGTTTTATTGTGATTTCAATAGATCATTGGTATCCCAGCGCTCGCCAGTCTCGTTAATGTGTACCTACTTTAATTTAATATCGGGAGATTGTGACCTTTTTTCTGATTCGTGGCCGGGTATTAGGGATCTTGTTGTTACACACTTTGGGGTGTTTTAGGCAGGTTTACTTGTTGCGCTGCACGTTCACATTTTGCATTTGTTTTTGTATTATATTATACACAAACAGCTTTGGGGATGGAATAGATGAACAGGTTATGGAGCCGATTTTTAATATCAACTAAAATATCAAAATGGGATAAAAAGTCTGCTCCAATGATTGGTCGAGAAACATCTGCTATAGTAAAAACGAATGGAAAAACTCTCCTGAGGTTTAAGTTAACTTTCAATAATTTTTTTCCATAAGCTGGAATTGTTGATCTATTTGCAGCTGTTAAAAAGGTGTCTTTATCCCTTTTAAAATCCGCAAACGTATTTCTCGGAATTACCGAAATATCTGCCCCAGTATCAATCAAAAAATTTAATTTATTTGGATGATAGAATATAAAAATACGAAAAAGTTTAGCAGATGTCAAATCATTACTATTTGAAGTTGAAACGTTTATTAGTTTTTTTGATTTTGTTTAGATGTAAATGATGCAAAATGAGTACACCAAGGACCCCCACATTTTAATGCATTATTATTATATTTATTGGGATAAAAACCAATGTTTTTGGGTCGAGACCTTTGATTATATATAATATTATATAATAATATATATAATATTATATAATATAATATTATATACAGGGTGTCCCACCTAAGTTGCCTCGGTCCATAGCCGAATTATGATTGAGTTTCTCGAAAAATGTTTCAGATAAAAGTTGAATCGAACCGTATTGTACATATTGTAAAATTAGTTTCAGTAATGGCGGACTTCCGCTTCTACCGGAAATGNTGTCATTCATAACCCTCTAGCAACCCTTATTTAATTCTATCCCACTCCACTTTATCTATCCATATTTCCAGCAGTCCACTCAAACTTTTGTAAGCATTCCCAAAAGTACTTCCCCCCCTCTATTGCAATATCCCGCCATAGATATTTACATACTGGTGTTTAACAACGAAGAAGATGTTGTTTGCGAAATAAAAGAGATACTGGTATTTAAAATCAAGATAGAACCAATTAAGATAACAAAACTAATACCACAGTAGCAAGCAAGCAAGTTTAATTAAAAGCGTTGATAAAAGATTAAACAACCTAGAATATAGAAAGACCTGATAATTATAAGCTGGAATGCGAGGGGACTGCTAAAACACTAACAGGAACTAAAAGTCCTTGACATAGAAAAAATAGACTCTTAGTCTTATAAGCGAAACTCATTTCACAAAAGAATCCTACTGAAATTCAAAGACTTCAAAGTTTATCATACCACTCATCCAGATAACTCTGCTAGAGAACGCGCTATAACCAAAGAAAATATGTCTCATTATGAAGAACTAGGGAATAATACACCAAAAATGTAAGCTGCTATGATTAATGTAAGATGAAAAAACTATCAGTTTATAGTAGCAGCAGTTACTGCCCACAAAGGCACCCATTGAAAAGAGACCGATATCTCGAATTTCTGAAGAAACAAGGTTATAAATTTATCATTGGTGGTGCCTTCAATGCTAAGAACATAGCTTTATGGCCAAGATTGACCACGATAAAAGGCAGAGAACTCTACGAAGCTATAAAAGGGTATAAATGAGTATTGTCTACTAGAAAGCCAACATATTAGCCGAGAGACTACAATAAAATACCAAACTTGATAGATTTTTACACCGTCAAAAACATCTTCGCAGATTAATTACAAATAAAAGGAAGGTGGGTTATGGACTCAGACCACTTTATCTAACAATTATTCTAACTCTTAATCGTTATACAGAAAGCCGCTGACCTTACGTTTGTCAATTAACATACGTTTCGTCTTGTGCTTTGAAGAAAAAATGAATCTCTCAGTAATCATGAACCTGATGAAGTGGAACTGTTTGTCAAAAACATACAAGTAGCTTGGGAAAGTACTCCGACATTGCTAAGAAGAGTTGCAGTAAAAAACTATTCAAAAGAAATTAGATAGTAATAATAATGTCAGAAAAATAGAAACTAAGAACAAGATTACAGTAAACTAGATCACCCCTAGACAAAACTAAGTTAAATAATCTTAGTTAGCAACTAAAAAGAGAAATAAGCCAATTAAAAAGCGATTCTGTCAACACATACGTAAATGAACCTCCCGGCGACAATAGCACAAAACACTTCCTTTGGAAAGCAACAAAGAGATTTAAAAAACCTATTATATAGATCCATCTGCTAAGAACTGAAAATAGAAAATGAACAAGAAACAGTCAACAAAAAGCTAAGACCCATTTGCAAATTAGCTTGGAAAAACTTATCCGGTTAACGAAGATGAGGAAAAGGATGTAATAATGGAAAATTTCATTCAGAACGACGAAGAGAATACAAGCAAACTACTTCTCTAAGAGAGGTAACTACAGATATTAAAGAAAACATTAACTCAAAAAAGACAACATGATTTGATCTGATAACAGGAAATACTACGAAACATTTCGAGGAAAGCTATAATAAAACTGACAAATTTAATTAACGCCTCATTCAGATTACAATATGTCCTGATGAAAAATATGAACTGAGCATAAAATACATAAACTGTACTGGCTGTAAAAATGTATCTGGAAAGTAGCAGAAAGAGTTATAATACCAAAGCCTAAAAACAACCTCAAGATGTTACATCATATATACCTATCCCTTTATTATCAATATTATCAAAGTTATTCCAAAAACGACTGCTGTACACCTGTGATATTCCTCAATTATAAAATGATACGATAGCCACAGTTGTAGACTTGGCCATATTTTCAATTAGAAACAAATTATTCTATATTCAATAAATACAGAGATCGACAAAGATATGGAAAATAAAGTTAAATGAAAATAAGTCCGTACATGTCGATTTTAGAAATAATATCACCCTAGTACTCCAAAAACCAAGATCTGCATCAAGAACTGGAAGATGATATAGTGGATGAAATGTGAAAGTTCTGCTAGAAGACATGAAGAGAGACTTGATTACCATGTGAATATTGAGGCTATTGAACTCCTAGACAATTCATAGCTAGTGAGAAGACTAAAATCGTATGAGTTAGTTTAAGAAAGTGTTGACTAGAGTCAATGAAAACCAGAGCATGGTGCGGTAGTATACTTCAGTTAATAATGGCAGAACGTTAAGGACATTGCTGAGTATACCTTAATTTAAGATTATTTTGCCGTAGTAGCTGATTTATTGATTTGAACTGTTCTTTTCGTCGGTATTGAAAAGGCGTCGTCATGTCACAACCCGAGGGTTGATATCACATTCCATATGAAATGTTGATATCCAACATATGGTCAATCCAGCCATAGATTACATTATGACTGATAATGACTAAAAACTCGAGGGTAGAGGAGTTTGATTGAGTGTGGATAAGACGTGAAGAGTTGATATGCCTTAATTCGAATTGCAACTCCAAAGTTTGAAATATACAGTGTGCGGCAAAATTATGGAATAAATTCAATAAAACGCTTATAAACATTATTTTGCAAATACGGCGAAACAAGTCTGTTTTGATTTTTCAAAACACACTTTCTGAGCCCATATTTACTTTCCGATAGTCATTTGTTTTTAAATTATGCCGTCATTAACAAAAAAATAGTCTTTTATATTCCGTAATAAAAAAAATTGTGAATATAGGCTCAAAATGTATGTTTTGAAAAACCAAAATAGACTTGTCACGCCGTTTTTGCAAAATAATGTTTATAAGCGTTTTATTGAACTGAAAACTTTTAATAATTAGTACATAATAAATGTTCTTTTATAATTCATTTTAACCATCTGTAAAATTGATTTTTAATTCTCCACACTCTCTTGAGAAATAACCGATGTTAACCTGTCAAAATTTGATATCCATTAATAATTGAATCTATTTCTCTTTAATATAACTCAATTATCCTGTCTTTGCGAATTTATTTCTTATTGCTCCTTCAATCAAAAATGACCAAGGAAAAAAAAGATATTAAAAGATTATCTATTGGTAAGTTTTAATCTTTATATCCAACACATCTCGTTAATCTCATTTCCATTTCGTTTTAGAATTCACCAAACATATTAATCAAGATGGAGCTAAACTGGGAATACTCGCTCCGAAAATTCTTTTGGAAACGTTATGTTTATGGCCGGATTCAACAAGCCTAAAAATTCTTTTCGCAAATTACTTTGTTTTTTTTAATCTATTCGTTATTGAGTGTTTTCACACTTATTACGCTGTGTTATATTACGCTGAAAATGCCGTAAGCTCTATGACAACATTGATAACCGTCACAACCACTTTAGAATCTCTTGTAAGAATTTATTGTTTGATGTTTAAAAAAGATATCATCAACGATATTTTGTATAAAATTTGGAAAAATTTTTGGGCAGTTAACGTTGCAAATCCTCGCACACAAATCGAAATAAAAAGAAAAGTTTTCACGAGTGCTATTTTACCGGGAACTTTCTTTTTTTTCGCCGTTCTTTGTAATTTAGAAATTACAGGAACACCATTTATTAAGCAGCATTCGTTAATATTGAATTCTGAATATCCGTATATAAGTTGGAATCAAACATATGTATACGAAAGTTTGTATATATGGCAATACTTTTTCGATTGGTACGTTTTATTCACAGTGAGCAGTTTCGATTTACTTTTTTTACCGTTGGTAATGATCTGCGCGATGCAATTTCGTGTAATACAAGATGTGTTTCAAAATATCTTTACTGAATCTTCCGAAAGGCAGAAGAAATTGATTTTTGAAAGGGAAAATATTTCCGATAAGGAATTGGTGTTGAAATGTTTGGAACAACACGAATTATTATTGAAGTAATGAAATAAAGCTTGTTTTTAAACTATATTCTTGCTCAAATCTTTTTAGATTATGTACAAATTTGGAAAATTCATTCAACATCGTTATTTTAATTCAATACGTGACGAGTACAATGTCGATTTGTTCGAGTGCTTTAGTTTTGGTAATCCTGAAATATTTTAGAATTTTGTTTATTATTTTTTGATTGATTTTGTAGAGATTAGATAGAAGCCAATTCTCAAAAATGATGACGTATTCGGTTGCTCATCTCACCCAATTATTCTGTTATTGCTTCGTTGGACAAGAACTAACACATCAAAGTACACTTTTATCAGATAAAATTTTTAGTTGCAATTGGTGTTCAGATTTCGATCGAGATTTTCGTAGAACGATGATTATGATGATCCAAAGATGTCATCGCGAATGCGTTTTAACAGCTGCCGGTATAACCAATTTGGATTTTGCGGGGTTGATAAAAGTTTTGAGGATTTCTTTCTCATTTTATACACTTTTTGATTCGTTAATGACTCGAAGAGGACTTTAAGATCACACTCATTACTGTATACAAAGAAAACGAAAATTTTAAAACCTGCAAGAATGAAATCACTAATAAAAACTGTTTTAGTATATTTTAGTTACAGCAATAAAAGTAGGATAATTCAGTTTAATAAATCCCATCGCATTCATAGAGTAGGGTTGTAGCGATTTTAGATTAAGTAATACAACGTAAATTTTGATTTTTCTTAGGTCATTTTCATACCAGTTACTTAAATTTAAGGAATTTGCAAAATTTGAACCCTAAAATAATGATTAAGAATAAAAAGTCTTGATTGAAAATAACTTTTTTATTTACCCAATAAGTTAGTTCGTTTGAAATTGAACATAATAAAAATAATTGGGAAAGATGTCCGAAACAGTATGGTAAAATTTGGATATTTTCTTTGAATCCGTTTAAGTTAATTAAAAATAATGATACGCATAAAGCGGTTACGCTGGTTGTTAATTGAATAAAGTGTCCAAAGGAGAATATTTTGTTCAGTTTTTGAGTCATCCTAGAAAAATTAATAAATTAGAAATTAAAAATTTTTTGTGGATATTTTGAGGATTCTAATAAGGATGATAAAATATGTTGAACTATTTTAATAATTATTATATAAATCCATTTTCATCGATATTATTAAGGTAAATTGAATAAATATTACTTTCTATTTTACTGTTAATCGATGTATTAATTTAAATATTTCCTTTACATGTTTCGGCTTATTAGGTCATCATCAGAAGGTTTCTAACAAAATAACAAATTTCAAATTAAAGAAATCAAATTTTGAAGGTTATGTTAGGTTTTTTTTTTTTTTTTTTTTCCAAATTAAAATCATAAATCAACACATAGCATTAATAAAATATGTAAACAAGAGAACCTAATACCAAAATTTATGCAATATAAAATGCATAAACATCTAACGAAGAATCAAATCAATATCATTAAAAGAAAACATCTAAATAAAATTATCAAAGATCATTACAAGAACATTGACTTTAAAAACAGAGAACTATATCTAACATACGGAACATTAACAAAGAAACTTCACCACATAGAGATTGAAGAAATTATACAAAAGACAAGAGAATTCAACAATGAGGTAGACGAGGCATGGAAAAGAAAAATAAAAAAGATAAAGACCTTAAAACAACAACAGAGAAAACAAGAACACAATAATTACAAAAACCAACAGGAAATACATACATTTCATCCAAGATTCACAAACCTATCAAAAGTACAGTTTGATGAAGAGGAAACCACATTATTGAATAAGGGATATAAATTTGCTTATGAAGAAAAACCAATACCACTACCATACCTCGCTATAGAAATAGAAGCTGCAGCCAACAACACAGAATATGAAGAAAACATAAGAAAAGAAACAATTGATATACTGAGACGAAAAGAATAAAACGAAGAATAACACACATGAACAAAGAAAATAAAAAGAATAACAACAACAACACAACCAGAATCATAAAAAAGATCAAAAGAAAAATTAACAACAATAATTTAATAATAACAGGAGGCGACAAAAATGCGGGCCTGGTTATCATAGACAAAGAATCATACATCAAGAAAACATTAAATTTTTTTAAAGACAACAACTTTGCAGAAATAAAGAATAATCAGACAAAACAATTTCAAATGGAGACAAGAAAATTAATTAGAGAACTAGAAAAATTTTTTACCGTGAACAATATCAATACATTTTATTTGACTCCTATGAATCCAAGAACACCTATTTTATACTCACTAATAAAACTACACAAAACAGAACATCCTATACGACCAATCATAACATCTATCAGCTCCTCTACATACAAGATAAGTAAATTCATTATTAAATTTATTAACGATAACATTAAATTTGAAAACAAATATACCTTTAAAAATAGAGAAGAACTAATTAACACGATCCAGGACACTAAGCTGTCAAAAGATTTTTTAATGGCTTCTCTGGACGTCACAAATTTATACACGAATATTCCAACAGAAGAAACCATCAAAATCTTAGACAATATAATTAAATCACAAATTTCATACAATAATAAAGAAGCAATTATTAAATTAATTAAAGCATGCTTACAACAAAATTTCTTTAAATTTAATGAAAAGATGTATAAATTCAACGAAGGAGTGCCCATGGGATCTCCATTGAGTGGTCTGCTGGCAGATATATTCATGAACAAATTTGAAACCAATATACTAAGATCTTCAACATATACAAACATAATTCTCTGGCGTCGCTACGTAGACGACATACACCTCATATGGAACGGATCTGACGAAAGAGAAATAGAATTATTTAAAGAGGATATTAACAAAATACATAAGAATATTAAATTCACCCTAGAAATTGAAAAGAACAAAAAAATAAACTTCTTAGATATAACACTTAAGAATGAACAAGGTGAAATATCATTTAATATATACAGAAAACCAACCCAGACTGACATAATTGTACCTCATGACTCCTTCCACCATCATACACATAAAAACGCAGCGTTCCATACATACATTCACAGAGCATTTTCAACACATCTCAACGAGGAAAACTTAAACAAGGAAATTAAAATAATAAAGAACATAGCAAACAACAATGGATACCCATCACAACACATAGATAAGATGATCAAAAACTATAGAATAAAACAATATCTAAAAAACTCAACAACTCTGAATGATAAAGAAGACAAACAAAACACTCAATTTCGATCACTACCATACTGTGGAAAAATAGCGCACAAAATTAGTAAAATATTCAATAAAAATAATATAAATCTTTCCTTTAAATCACATAATAACATAAAAAACATACTAAACAACACAAAAGGAAACATCGAAACATTAGATAAAAACGGTGTATACCGTTTTGGGCTGTAATACATGTGGAGCCTTTTATGTGGGAGAAACTGGAAGAAATATACGAACTTGAATGAAAGAACACCTACGAAACACAGATTCAAATTTTGGAAGA